>OY735204.1:72691376-72693876 GCA_963457665.1 Thysanoteuthis rhombus | reverse complement strand
ATGCATTATATTACACAGAAACTCTATTTGAAATAACTCCTGTTCATACATGGTGAATGTATCATCTGGTCTACATAGCGTGAATAGAACAAACAATTCAAGGAAATTTGCTGTTGCAGGAATCGACTGTTCCAAAATATGTGACATTTTCGAAGTATTCGATTAATTATACAGTTCCTTTGATTAAAGGACGATATTTCGACTCGACCAGTGATTCTAAGATATAGTATAAGTTATGCCTATTTCTCTAGTAGTATATGCAATAGTCTTTGTTCAAAGGGCTTGATCACTCATGTCAAGTAACTGTTGTAGAACTTGGCATCTTCATGGGTCAGCACGATGAACTGGAAAGTTGGTCACTCCTGTGTCTTCAAAGATCTAAAAAGAATAAAGGATGAAACGACTTTTGAACCGGAAGGGCATAATGGTCGTTCACTCCAGAACACTCGTCGGCAAGATGGCTACCGGCAGAATATTTACGAAAAGGATAAAGACACCTCTTTGTTGAGTTTAGAATGGAATTGGGATGTAGAATGCAGCAGGTAGACAATTACGTGAAGACTAAATGAATCTGTAAGGTTGAGAAACGTTTCCTTACTAAAAATCATGTGAAACCCACATTAGATTTCTGTAATAAATCGTGGACTTTTTAGCAATGGGGGCAACATTCAATCTGCTCTCAAAGGTAGAGACAATAATATTTAGAGGAAAAGGTTGGAAAAAAAATTGCAAACTTTGCAATGAAATTCACAGTAAAAATCAGTTGTTCGATCATGGTACAACAATGTATATTGCCAAAAGACAAGAGTGTCATTGAAGGTCGATACTTGGGTGTTCAACAGGGTTAACTTTTGCCATCCAATGAGGTAAAAAAAATTGAAAGGAAAACCAATGGATCAAGACGTTTTAATTGGGAATATTAGTCGACCAAGATCCTTGACACGAGTCAATGCCTAAAAGGATTCAAACGAATTTCTTCTTTTATATCTGATATAAAGAGCACATGGGTTACTAAAGTCATTATTAGTAAAATACGATACATTTTTCGAATCAGTCTTTATAAGGATTAGGAACAAAAAAATCGTGCATTTACCGGTGAAATTTAAGAAAGTATAGACAAAAAAGTTCCTGCTCTTACGAAATTTTGGAATAATGATATACTTTTGACATGCACTGTATATATATATATATATATATATATATATATATATATATATATATATATATATATATATATATATATATATGTGTGTGTGTGTGTGTGTGTGTGTTTCGATGTGTGTTTATGTGTATGCCTTCTCTACAATAGGAAACTGTTGTTTATTGTCACCAATGAAGCCATCTTTATATCTTTATCGCAACATCGGATAAAGTTACCCGGCAAAGCCTATCAATTGGATCAGGAATATATTAGCAGCCAAGCTCAGTTTGGTCCGTTTAGCTCAGTCAGTAAGCCATTATCTTGGAAATCAGTTGTTCCTTAGATCAAATCATGGTAGAAGGATGTACGTTTCATATATCGATGTATACACCTAATTTTGAGGAGGATTGTTCTTGTTACGATAGGAAAAAGTCAACTCCAGCCTTTGTACAAATTAAATATATAATGAGCATACATGCAAATTTCTTCTCTGTTCAGGCTCAAAATGGGATGCTCTGATTGGAAAATCTACGATCCTATTATAATATATATATATATATATATATATATATATATATATATATATATATATATATATATATATATATATATATGAACGAGAAAAACTTACTTTCGATTAAAGTGAGATATGATCTAAGCCATATCGCCTGCTGTTTTTGTCTGAATACCGTATCCAAATTCCTCTCCCAGGAAAACTTTTCAAAATCTCCTTCAAGTCTCTTCCACGTATACAACCTATAATATCTACCGAGTTAATTAGGATAAAGTTTAAGCCTTCGGTGCATCTTTCATGTAAATGTCATTACGTACCAAACATTCCTTCTGTTTAGCCAATCGTGAAGCTAGTCCTATGGAACCAGAAGCCGATTGGTTGATTTTGATCCTTTGATTGGTCAGTTCACTTGATCTCATTAAGCAAAGGTTATTAGGATCAGAATGAAATTGACCGAATAATCAACCGAGGTGATTAACATTCGTTTCATTTCATTTCAATCAACCCATAGAATGACGTCTTTTTGGCCTTTACAATTGTTGTTGGATATTCGCATCAATTACTTGTTTATCCATCCTATCAAACGTATACATACCCTCAAACTTATATATATATATATATATATATATATATATATATATATATATATATATATATATATATATATATATATATATATATATATATATATATATATATATATATATATATATATATATATATATATATATATAGTTGAAACTCCATTTGAATTGAACCTCCGTTGTTACACCGAGAATGTAAATCTTTTTCTTGAGTTGTCTATTCTATTTACACTGTCGAGGTTAAAGGACAGATTAAACGTA
>OY735204.1:72641376-72686376 GCA_963457665.1 Thysanoteuthis rhombus | reverse complement strand
AGAGACAGAGAGACAGAGAGAAATAGATGGAATGGATAACAAGCTTAGATAGATAGGTAAGAGCATGCTTAGATAGATGGATAGATTTGAACAAGCTTAGATAGATTCATTCAGTGTCTTGATTTTTATATTCAAGGATATCTTCAATATTAACAATCCTAAAGAGATGTCTTCGTTTTGAACTGAATATTTGGTAATGTCAAATTTGTTTCCAGTCCGTCTCAGAAAAGAAGGATAATTTGATCATCAAATTGATTTGAATAATTTGGACTATTCATTCATCTAACAATGAATTACTGCTAGGCAAGTAGATATCGCTCGCATATTGTTACCATTTCAACATTATCAACTCGAATGAATTGCATTCAAAGGCCCAATCAACAAGACGATTTTAAAGCATAACGGATGAAACTAAATCCTCAAACATTCTCATCAATATCCAATTATAATTTACCAATTATCCCCCGTCTGTCTGCGTTCGCATAATTCAAGGATGACTAGACCTTTTGCTGCCTAATGATATATGGTTACTAATGGGACCCCGGAGAATTTCTTCAGCATATTAGTTTTGGAAGTTCAGAAACTTTTCAAGTTTTCAGCAAAAGGTTAGATTTAAAATGTAAACTTGATGCTAAACTGGATGCATGATTTGTGTTGCCACAGGAAGGTGGGTTGTGCCCGTTGGGAATCGGCTTAGCTTCCTTCTTCCACATTTCCAAAGCAATTTTATTGTAAATTCATTTTCAATACGATTTTAGATTGAAACTGTTCGCAAATTCACTATAGTAAGATCATCAGCCACGCATTTGCATTATACATACAACCGCACTATTCTCTCGGTAACACGTTAATTCTTGATACCTGACAATCCTTTTTTCTTGATTTTCAATGCACATTTATTGTAAAACCATTAGTGATGCATTTACTTCATCCATAAGATAGTCCCCTTCCGTCAGTAATGTTTGACTTAATTGCCGACGACTGATATTCCCTTTCGGTTTTCTTGATTTTCAATGTATAAGGAATCGTGTACAGCAATCACACGTTTGATTTGAGACCTGTTACTATAAATCAGAATGAATTGACACACGGTAGAAAACAGGAAATCTTGAAAGGCATTCTAGTTCCGGGAGCTCAGCCACCATCCTGAGGTTGGATGAAGTCAATTTTGTTTGGGGTTAACCTAAAGTCACATGAGGTCAACAATCGTTTAAATTTCTACCTGTAGAGAATACTAGAATAAATATAGAATCATAAATACATACGATCATTTATTGTTGATTACTTCTTTTTACTTTAAATGGGGTTTAAAATTGAAATTAATTTTTGAATACAGTGCTCAATAATTTTGACGGTAGTGTAAGACTATTCAGTTTGGCTCATGTGGTAAGAGACACTCCTTCCGATAACCTGGTTCGTGGTTTCAAATCACGGTAGGGAAATGTCAATTATTTATACTGGTTTGGTTTAACGTGATGTGATAGACTGATAGTGACGAATTTACTCTTCTAAATATAGTGAGGATTGTTCTCGTTCAGTGGGGAAAATGAGTCAATTTTCTCACTGTTTGACAAGACAAACTCTTACCGCCCTATTCCCCGTGAGCAATTGACTTGATTAGATAATACGTTGGAAGAGTAAAGATCTTTTTTATGCCAGGAAGTTGACCATGGAATTAGGCTGTATGACAAATTGCAAATGCAATGTAGTAAGCGATCACAGAGCTGGGTTTGGAAGTTCTTCCGCACGCATGATATTCACTAGAACTGTCACTTTCTGTATATCCCTCTTATTACACCACATCGTACTCCATTTTGGTCAGCGAATCCAACAGATTCAAGGTGTGGGAAACATCTTCGAATGAATAATCGAATCAAAAGCAGAATCATCCTCTTACGATGAAATACCCAGTTTAGCTGCCAAGTCATAGAAATAAAAGGGAAAATACTCTAATGACTGGATGATGATGCAATGATTCTGTATGGACTAAGGAAATGCCTTTTCTAAAGGTGCATGTTTAAAATGGGTCAGACTTCATGGTTTGTGGAGCTGCCTGCTATTATTGCCATCGAAAATGATAATCCGTCCAACGTCTCCCAAGTACTTCGGTTACTTCTTTCCAGTGTTGTCAATTCAGATTTCTAAATCAAGATAATTCTAAAGAGGGGAAGTCAAGGGGGATAACTTATATAGACTATGAAGAAAGATTTACAATCTTTAAAGTTTTATCAATTTTTATTTGGAAAACTGCTAACCCCAAAAAACTTCAAGCTCAGCACTGCACTGCCTTTTTTTGCTGACCAATATATTTGGCGAATGTTTACTTCAAACAATGACCAATTTTGTATAGTGCGTACACACACATATATCCATTCAACGGTAGTTAGGTAATTTATATCGTCAAGAGGAATGCTGGAAACGTTTGCATCGACCTTATATGATGGAATACATCATTTAACAGTAAGGTGGAGGTAGATTAAATAAAGACGAAAATACTTTGATGACTGAGTAAAAATGTTATGAATTTATATTAATAAAAGATTTTGCGAAAGAAAACGCCAGAAAAGTGATACATTCAATCTTATCAAATAGATATTTGCCTGAGCATGCTCGTTATTTTGAGGACGAATCCTAACCTCATTCAACAAGATTGTTTCTCAAGGGCCAAGAGGTGTAAATAACATGATCAGATAATGACCTACCATGAGATCTGAATATTTCCAATACGGACACAAGTGTCAGGTTTCACAGCGTTTTCTGCATAAACACCTACTTCGAAATTCATTCTATCAATCATCCAACCCAATCAATTAGGACGGAGGTAACAACAGAAGACTTTCGTCTAATATAATAAAGGAGTGTTTGCTGTTAGTCTAATCGTGACATTCTGACAGATATTAATCTAAAAGATTGACCCACGAAGTGAGAACCATGCAACGTGCACAGAAGATCATACTCAACCTTAAATGAAGAGATTACAAGGCAGCAAAGTATATTAGAGATAAAACGGGCGCCAGATAGATCGTAGAGTCCATTAGAAAACTCAAATGAAAATGGGCAGGCCAAATTGCAATCATGTCAAACAACTGTTTGACATCACGACTCACAGCGTGAAACCCCAGTGATCGGCAACCTATGGACTGCAGGCTCATTCCATCCGGACTGCACACTTCATTGAAAATGTGACGTTACATACGAACATTCTTTGTTTTCCTGTCATCTATCTTTATGATCGATTATACGTGGAAGTTCATGTAGGTATATACAAACTGTTTCCATATCAGCCAAGGCCAATAAGAAAAAATATTACAAGTCCGGTGCACCCCCACATGCTTTGCAGACCCCTGCATCGGACCATAAAGAATGTTGTGATGCCAACTTTCACTAAATGCTACACTATTGCAGCCTTGAGATAAATTAAGCAATGCTTATTAAACATTCCGAAGTATATCTGATTAATAAGTGGTTGTCTAAAAGGGATGGTTAACAAGCTTCTATCACAAGGTATTTACTCGTGTACTGAATCTCAGGCTCCTTGTAAGAGATGCCTGCTGTAAAACTACGTTTTGCAAGTTTGTCTCTCGAACCATTGTCAAGCTTTTGAGTATCCTACTAAACTAAGTTTTGAAATGGTCGATGTGGCAAACCGCCGTGGAATAATGGTTATCAGGTTTGTATCACTGACAACTACTTCTATAAAAGGTTCGATCCTTGCTCGATACTTCCCACTTAAGCACTTATGCAAACAAGTTGAACTTGGTGCAAATCAAGGAATGAAGCAATGGTTAACGAGCAAGTTTATTATAGTAATTTCGATCCTCATTGGGTGCTCTACACTTGTTGCATTGTTCAGTAAATATTGAAGATTTCACCAACAACAACAATGACAACACACCTGTGTACCCTGCACATACACACGCAGAGTTTACGATCTAAGATAATTCGACAACTGGACATTGTATGAAGTTGATATCTACCAGATGTATTATTCAACACCCCAGAAAGCGCAGTATTGAGCTTGAAGTTTTGGGGGAGAAATCTAATGAAATAATTTTAGAATCAGCAACAGATTATGCATTTTCAATCTAAAATTATAGATAAAAAATTTAGAAATGAAATATCTAACTGGTAAAAAGGAGTAACCAAAATAATTCGCATTCGTACGACGAATAGAAATTATTTTATAAGACAATTATGGCAGACTGCCCCACAAACATTGAAGTCCAGTCCCTTTCCAATATGCATCTTTTGAATGGTGGCTGCCCTAGTATTTGTAATATATGGGTGATTGGAAGTTGGGGAATGGCGGTCCTTTACTACAGTTTAGTGAGTTCGATCCTCACTGAATTCTCCACATATATGATCTTATACCCGACTAAGCCAAGGTTAGTAAATACCTGTCTAGGAAGTCTCGCTGTGGAGCTATGTAAAACAAACTGATCTCCCAGACAATTACTGTTGGGGTTAATTCAATCTTCACGGGTTGTCTCCCAGAAGTGGTCCTGTGTGACACCCACTATCACTGAGACTGGAAAGCCATTTGTATAAGTCCATATGTGAGTTGTAGAAGTAGAAATTACTAGTCTGCAAACCTGTTAACTGCAACCGAATCAGTCCAACACTTCAATTACATTACATAAATCAATTAACAAAACCAGATTGGTTAGGGAAAATTCCCTGGCAAATGGCCATATCTGATTCCACTTCAAGAATATCAAGTGCTTGACTTGCTCTAATCTAACACATCATAAAAAGCTTTACGTTTTATGGAGAGAAAGATAGAGAGAGACGAGAGAAAGAGAAAGGGAGGGGGAGATAGATAACTGTACTCTATAAGCATTTACCAGATTTTCCTTAGTCTGGCACGAGGACACATACACTCTTGGGCAAAAAAATGAGCCAAACACTTCCCATCATTTAAAAGGTCAAACTGGTTTGGAGAAATTTTGGAAAGCAGTCTGTGATGACAACATAAGCAGCATACTGTATACAACTATCGGACAACTTGACCCGTCAGCTCAGTTTCTTAAAGAAAAAACAAAGGAAAAGCTACTAAAACTTGCTCTTCACACAAACACAGTATACACTGTTTTACTACATGGTCGAATATTTCACCAATGATTATTAGAAGGAGAGTGCGAAACTACAAAAAAAATGAAAAAAACAACTTGATTCATTGTTTGTTTTTTTTTTACAGAATCCAATGAGGACCACGCTACAATAGTGTTGTGAAACATGTGTTTGCCTAATAGACAAAGGAGAGAAAAAACAATTATTTTTGCAGGGATTAGCTTTGGGATCGGTCGGCCAATCACAGTCTTCTTTACAAAGAGTGTTGACCTGTGTGGCAAAACAGCGTGTAGCATTAAAGTAGCACTTACTTTTCATCGGTTGACTTTTCAAACAAAGGCGCCATGATGACAGTGTCAGCGGCAAGGAGATTTGAATTGAAGTAGTTCAGTCAGAGAAAGATACTAGAAGTAAACACATCTCTCGGCAGCCATTTGACCAATTCATGAAGATGTATTTGTGTGGAGCACCAGAGGAAATAGCCAGCGGGTTAGTGTCCAAGGATGTAAGATTGAGGATTTTGTTGAAAAAAAAACAAACTTCCATTCCAACGTTTCTACCTCTGTTTGATTTTAACTCCTCGATTTCCCTCTTTGGATCTTTGTTTGTCCATTTTTCGTCTTTTTTCTTCCGGAAGTTGTTCTTGTGACTTTAGCGAAACTGTTTGATTCACAATGGCTTTTCCTCAGATTTTTGTGTCACATGCAAATACGACTTAATCGTGATTACACAACAGTAGTAATGGGCGGCGTCACCAACTTGATTGCTACAATTCCTTAAAAAAAAGCTCATCGTGATCTTGAATCAGTTTAGCCTGGTCTGGTTCAAGACCATAAGTAAAGGGTACCCATTGAGAATATAATTCTCTATAGTGGTAGTGGTTTGCAAAGTTGACTTGTAACTATGACACAACGCTGGAACCGCTATTTACTTTGCTTAGTTTGGCACAAGGCCATATGTGTGGATCACCAAGCAAGTATCGAACTTTCTTTTTCTAATTTGTGCAAATATCACATCTAAGTGACATTTTTTTACAATCAATTTATTCTTGATCACTACAAAACGCAAAATTACTCACAATATAACATTTATCCATTATAGAATTTTATTTTGTCGGTAGGGAGACAACTTTGTACCCCCTCCTCCAATCAGGGTAAAATCGTTGAAGTGTAAGATTAGATAAGCGTGTTGGTTCTCGTTCTGTTTGAGAAAGGAGAGAAGAGAGGATTTCAACTAATTTCAACTGCGTATTTAAGCAAAGGTGTAAACAGGTATTATAACATAATTAGAAATCAACTGCGAAACTGTTTATTTCACTTCGATTGAGATATTAATTGATTAGCATTCCAAGATTAATTCATTTTACCAACGGACTCCCCGCTTTGTGACCAGACCCCATCCAAACTATTTCACGGCTCAATTCCGGTCACCTGCTGATTTCAATCATGACCTGGGATCAGCGGGTGTCATTTGCCACCTTTTCGGCCATCAATTTTCAATCAAATTTTCGACTATTCTAATCAGACAAAGATTTTATCGCCACTACTTTCATCTACAATATACACACACACACACACACACACACACACATATATATATATATATATATATATATATATATATATATATATATATATATATGCATATATATGCTCTTCTATAGGATTTGAGCACACTGGTGGATGAGGGATTTCTGTGGAATTTAAATATAACGCTTAAATTCAGCCTTACTGCCTGTCCAGTTCCGTAGTCCAGAGGTGGGATTAGGATATCGGCCTGAAGGTCTGAAGTGAAGGTTTCAATTCTACCTTGCAGTACTGGATGGGATAATGGAAAATCTATAGCCACACTGAAGAGATGTAATACATCGGAACAGCTGTCTGTGGATGACACAATAATATATATATATATATATATATATATATATATATATATATATATATATATATATATATATATACATATATGTGTATATATGTGTGTGTGTGTGTGTGTGTGTGTTCCAATCTATTCAAAATCGGAATGATCAATTAGAAAAATATGAAAAATAATCTAGGTATCGAATATTTTAGCAAACATCCATATATGATATTATAAGCATGAGGAATGTTTGTTATCCTCCGTGTACATATCATATAGATTTATAAACGGAGTATAAATTTGTCGATAGAGGTAACGACATCAAGATTAACATAGGATAGGTGGCGCTGACCTCCGATATCTGTACAGGTCAGTTTAGGGTCAGAAGTACTTTTACCTCCCTAATTTGCATGTTTTTAAATAAAGATTCATTTATTTCTTGGGGAAAAATCAATCGTACCGTTAATGGCCCTGGGGTTAGAGTCGCAGAAAATGTTCATCCTCCAACGCTGGAAATTTTTAATTTTTCCGGAATTTTTTTGTGATCTCAATTTATTAGACCTTGAAACATTCGCAAAATGTGTTAGTTGTTTGAAAAAAAAAGTGTTAAAGAAGGGTATCTATTTGAACTGTAACTATAATGCTGAACTGGACCCTTTCCGTTCCTTGAAGGAAAATTGCTGATGTGGATTTCTCTTTCTCTATTTGGTAGTATTCTTTTCTTAAGGAATCTGACCTTATTCTGACAATAAAGTATGTTTTTCCTAAAGTAAAAGCTTTAACCTTAACATCAACCCAAATCCGAAAATAAAACTGAGATGCTATTTAATTCTTATGGTCTGCTGTGACATGCGAGCTACTAATGCCAAAAGTGAGTTCATGAATTCTTAGTTTTGAGAAAGAAGTAATGTTTTGGGGTTTTAAGGGGTCTGCAAAGGCCTGCCCAAGGGTTGTCGCAGGCCAGCAGAGTATTGCACCATCACCTCTAGTTAGTAGCATGCTCGTTTTTGACCATAATATTTATTTGCACGTGTGTGTATGTATGTGTATGAGGTTCTACGCACAAGTTTAGAGCTTTTCACTATCAAAAAAAACAACTTTGATTGATATCTATTTTCCTCTGAAATTAGTCCCATGCTTTCTTTCACAACAACTGATTCTGTAGCGGTCAAAGTCTTTACAACATTTGGTTCAATCGTACTGCTCAAATTTCCTGTATTTTGCGAATAGCATCATATATATATATATATATATATATATATATGTGTGTGTGTGTGTGTGTGTGTGTAATTATTAACGATTAATTTTCGTATTCTACGGTAGTCGGGCCGATAGGATTCTATGCTATGGACATATTGTCAAAATGTTCATAGCATAACATATTGACCCGACTGTAGATATATGATAGAATTAATTTTTTATTGTTATGTGCTCTATTCTATTCATTTTTTGTTTTGGGGCTATCTCTAATGATCCATTTTCTAAGAAATAGACCACTATACATATGAATAGAAACTATACGTATATCTTTATATGATGTAATCTAGATAGAGTGTAATGTATTTTGCCAAGGAAGGTTATATGTCAGAATGCCCCCGTACCGTGGTTGAATTGACATCACGCAATTTTGCAATGAATCGAATGAAGATGATACACGTCGACTGAACCAAGTCATGTTGGCAGTAGAAGGAGAGTACCAGTGATAGGATTAGACGAGGAGACAGCAAAGAGCAAACCACCGTGAAATAGAGACGTCTGTGGCGGTGGGGTCCGTCCAGGAGGGTTGCTTTGACGCCTAGATAGTCTTTTAAGCGGTTGAAACGATCAGACAAAGTCTGAAGGAAAAACTTGTTCAAAGTCTCTTTCTCTCTCTCCATCTTAAATAAAGAGTTCTCTATCTCATAAAGAAAAACCATTTATCATATATTTCTGAAATTCTGCAGATGGGAAGGTCGCTCTCCAACAAAGAAGATAATCTGGAAGACAGAAGTCAAAAAGATATAATGTATTACATCTGATAAAACAGGTATTAATAAACAAGCCAACTGATTATATCACAAAATATGTAAATACATATGTATGAGTGTGTGCGGGGAATGAGTGTTTATCTATCAATCTTGCTGCATTTATTGAACTGAGTCTTTGAACGATATTGCAAACAGGCGTAATAATATAGTTAGAAATCGATTGCGAAATTGTTTACTTCACTTCCATTAAGGTGATAATAGATTTACATCCCAAGACGAATTAATTCAACCGACAGACTGCCAGCTTCCTTTCTGCAACCAGACTCCACCCCAGCCTTTTCACGGCTCAACTCGAATCACCTGCTGATTTCAATCATGTCCCATGATTGACAGGATGTCTTTTACCACCCTTTCAGACACCTCTCCATCAATTTCCCAGATTTTACGAAGTTAACCAGACAAAGATTCTATCGCGACGAATTTCATGCTTGACAGCTTCTTTTGAAACTTGCTCACTTTGATGATCGTTGCGAGGTGGCCACTGGTCACTGTGTTTCAAAGTACAAGGTGTTCGGGAAAGTAATGGTCGCAATTGAAGAATGATAATTCTACTTTGGTCTCAATAGATTTCCCTATATAAAAAAACTGTTCCCAGAATATAAAGTCTAGAAAGCTTTACAGCTTCAAACACTTAATGTATTTTTTTAAGAACTTTTTCTAATTTCCCAATATCACATGATGTGATTACTGTAAAGCTCTTCAATATTTTATTCATATTTTATGCAGACTCTGATATTATGGTACTATGCGTATATTTTTTTGTCCAGGTGATCAGTTGTTTACTATGTAACTGTTTCAGGGATTTAAAAAAACAAACTGTCATATTAACATAGCTCCCGAACTGTGTTGATCAAACACCACCTACCCTTCAGCAATGATTTGATGTATGGCTTATGTCTTACATAAATGTGTGTGTGCGTGTGTGTGAATGTGAGCATGTGTAATAATAAAATCTAAAAAATCAAAATTTGTCCAATGTTGCACTATGTAAGGGAAGTCATAGAAGTATCTTCAGATTTTACAAGGCTTTTTATTTCTTGTGCATTCAGTCTACTGAATATTATATCATTCGCAAGCCTTGGGGAAAAAAACTTCAAAAACAAGATAAATAACATACGAACATTGGTCTGAGTTTAAACACTTGACATTTTGTTCTTACTTCCCACCAAAAAGTCATTTGGAAATAAGATAGTCACTGACGATAAAAAAACAAGATAGTCACGGGTGATAAAAAAAAAACCCAGATAGTCACGGGTGATAAAGAAAAAAACAAGATAGTCACAGGCGATGAAAAATGGATTCATTGCAAAATGAAGAAAATTGTGTTTAGTTTGAGGACATTTTTCTTCATCCCAGTCTGAACGAAACCTGCTGGGGGGATTTTTCTCCATTCTGTGTTTAGTTGTATTTGAAGATAATTATTTATTACGAATTGCTACACAATGGCTTTTATCTTTCAATGGATAATTAATACATTTGCTATCTCCTTCAGTTAATGGGTTAACCGTGTCAAAGACCTTCTACTCCATTAAAAGTCTATTTGTACCACTTGGGTTGCAATGCACTATTCCTCTGACTTCAAAGATTCTTCCTTTTAATGATCACCTGCAACGAAGGTCGCCTGGTCGATAGGAGCCAAATTTTCTTTCAGAACAAATTGAAAAAGGTTCAAAGAGTCTAGGAAGAGAGGGGTCAAAAGCAATGTACAGGTCTATGAGAGCCAAATTCACTTTATTTCAGACCAAATTTTTAAAAAAAGTTGGAGGTGTCCAGAAAGAAAGGGGTCAAAGGCGATTTACAGGTCTATGAGAGCCAAATTCACTTTCTTTCCGACCAATTTGTAAAAGGATGAAAACGTTCGAGAGAGAGAGAGAGAGAAAGCAAGTGAGAGAGATTGAGAGGGGAAGGGAGACCGTTTGCTGTTTGTGAAGACAGGTTAGGTACTTCAATGAGAGAGGGGGGAAATTGTTACCGCGCATTAGTGAGCAATTATGTCGTTAGAATGGCGCATCGGAACAGAAAAGACATTTTTTTTGGACAAGAGAGTCGACAGTTAATTTTGTTATTTGTCCCTAAGTAGCAAAGAAGACGCTATAAATAATCATGAGGCAAGGAAGGAGAATGCGTCTTCATGAGGAATCTCATCCAGATCTGTCACCTTCAATCATTCGTTTTGCACCAAACAACACTCATTGCCAGGTAAGTGGTTCTACTAAATTGAAAAAAAAATTGAAATTACCCAAGAAGGATTAATTAAATTGGGACCTAGGATGATTCATTTAGAATAGAAAATACAATTTATATGAACGGGTTTTTTTTTACGATAAAGCAAAATAATACTTTTGAGCGATTTTCTCCCTCTTTGTTGTCTTCATCACAACGTTTTGGCTGTTGTGCCCTCCGACCTCTTTTCTGTCTGAATTTCCGAGGCAAGATGCTATTAGTATTATACACGAGATATTTCAGATTAGTTTCCTCGTCTTTGCTTTCTTTTCCAAAATTCCTCCATCAAGTTAAATAGATAGATAGATAGATAGATAGAAAGATAGAAAGCAAGGGGAATTCTTTGGTGACTTAATAACGCTTCTAAGATTACTTTTATGAATAAAATGCCGGAAACATTTGCATCAATCTTTTTATCTATGTATCCATCTCTCTACCTGTGTAAGTATAAAATCATTTCAAAAACATGATCATTATTAATAGAAACTAGAATACACCCGTCTACAATGATGGGGTTGTTAATGTATGGATCGGTACCCATGAGCCCAAAGCTATTTTATTGGTTAATTAATTTTTCATATTTCAAGTAATCCTAATTTCATGTTTTTTTTTCGAGTCTCATATCAAGCTTCTTTAATGTGTGATGCTCTGACACGAAGTCTAAAGAGTTTCTATGTCCTAATTTTATTATGTCATAATTGGAAGGCAAATCAACCAATGAGATCATCCCATTTGAGCGCAGATAAACTAACAGAAATATAAACAGAAGAATGTGCCTATAAGTTAATTATTATTAGAAATTAGTTTACCCCTTACCGTCAAAAATGATGGCATATATGAAATATATGGATATACGCATTGCATTTTATAGATGTGGATCTAAGAGATTCGCGTTGTCGTGAGCTTGAAGATCAATTTTCTCTCGACCACGGACAGATTTGTTTTTTACAATCTTTTTTTTAATGAATTGTTATTTCTTATTGTTCTTCAGATTCAGCATTTTTATTACGTCGTCAGAACATAAAATTCTATTTTATTACGTCACTTGCATCTTATGGCGTGATAGAGTACCAACATATTTGGCTAATCATCGTATGTGAGGAAAACAATTTCCCACGATGAAACTAATTCTATGTATTCCTTGCTAAAAGACTCCCGGATTCTGTTGCAACGGTAACTGAATCAGTTTATAAGACAACATCATTAATTTATCATATTTATAACTTCTTAGCCATTACATCACGTTGAAGCAGGCCTTGAATAAGCTTAGTTTAGTTTAGCACACAGTTACAAGATTGGTGACAGTGTGGACCGGACTCACATCTGTATTAATGTTCTGCTCGACTAGCTTGCACACCATTACTTCACATCGAGGTACGGGGATTAAATAAACATTTCAGCGTAGGTTATTTCCAATGAATGCTAGGGTAGGAATATGTCTGTCTCGCGAGACCTCAAAAGAAGTATTCTTACAAAACATACAAAAAATAAGAAACTGGATAGGTAAATGCATTTTTCTTTTTGTTTCTTTGGGGGGGGGGTCTTCAAATTGATATTAGGTTAAGTATTATCGATGATTATAATTTATAAATTTGTAAGGTCACTTTTTACGTTCATCTTTAATTGTCGCCTTTTATCGCGAATCTCACTCAGACCGATTTCCTTCCGGCTTATTCTCTATTTTCCGAGCACTGTTTACCCACTACCGAAGGGATATCGGTCTGAGTGAAAAAAAAAGTTTCAATAAAAAGCAACTAATGAATTAAGATGAACGTAAAAAGTAGTCATGAAAATTTAAAAAATGATAAGGGTATCGAAATGTTTCTACATTCACGAAACCGATGATTTTCTAAGAAGAGAATTCGCAGAAAAAGATGATTTATTGTTTGTTTGTTTTGGTTTTTTTACGATAAAACAAAATTATACTTTTGAGCGATTTTCTCTCTCTTTGTTGTCTTCATCACAATGTTTTGGCTGTTGTACCCTCCGACCTCTTTTCTGTCTGAATTTCCAAGACAAGATGCTATTAGTATTATACACGAGATATTTCGGATTAGTTTCCTCGTCTTTGCTTTCTTTTTCAAAATTTCTTCAACTTCAATAGATAGATAGATAGATGGATAGATAGATACATAGATAGTTGTTTTCAAAAAATTATTTTAAACAATGAGATAGATATGAAAAAAAATGAGATAGATATGAAAAAATGATATACTAAAAAACTGGCAAACATTGATAGATAGATAAATAGATAGATAGATAGATAGATAGATAGATAGATACATACATACATACATACATACATACATACATACATACATACATACATACATACATACATACATACATAGAAATAAAGAAAGACAGATAGATGATCACTGCTGTTGGGTGTCTGCATTAGTACATACAGCAAAAACAAAAACACAATAATTAATACTTTGATAGGATTGTTAGATTCATGGCCCCTCCTCTGTGTGAATGGTTCATGTGAACGACCTAGTTGATCTTCATTTGCAGCAAAAGCTTTTTTCAAATCTTTGTTCACCTCGAAGCTTTTCTTTCCAACTAGGATGCAGACGATACTATATTGATTGAACAAACCTCTTTTCAGTGATTTTATTCTCTGCTCGTTGCACGGATTAGATTCTACAAGCGAGGCACAACCAAGTCTGATTTGAATGCTACAACCACATTTTCCGAGTCGCCAGATATCATGTAATGGACTCGTCAGACGGCCATTTCAAGACGGAGAGGTAAATAGTGTTATCTGTTAGTTGAAATTCAATTCGAGAAATTAAAATATTTGCACAATTCAAATTTTTTACTGACATTTAATTTTTTATCACTCTTCCTCACTCTGGTGGCGATTCTTTGTTGTCCGGATTTAATTTGATCTTCCTTCAAAATGAAAGCATTAATTTTGCTCTTTTCATTTCAGATGTAGAGCCTAATGTGCTATTTCGAACATTATGGGAGGAAATAGGAGAAAAAGTAGAAGTTTCTGAGGGCTAAAATGTTTATATTAATTCCGAGAATTTTACTCTCAACGGATTCGATAGAGTCTAACATCAGACGGGGCCCCTGTGATCTTTCGACCATTTCTTATCAGACATAGCAAAAGTGTAAACAGGTTTCTGCAGGCTTTAAGTAGGCATGGCTGACCGGCTGTGTATGTATGTCTGTATGTGTACACATACAAACATGCACGGATGTATACACATTTATTACTTACGTGTAAAATTTTGTTTTGTTTTTTTGAATATCTCAAAAACGTTTTCGGGGGCAAGGGCTTTAATTTTTTAGTTCATACTAAAACTGGCCCCTTGATTTATGTCCGTCTGCATTCACACTTGTTTCGGAAGGTTTGGACTTTTCCGGTGATCACTGCCCAACAAAAGGAGAGAGAAGTGACTTATTCATTGTTCAACTCTTTCTCTATAGAACAACCAACTCGACCTGTTCATTTTATTCCAAATTGTTTTATATTAGATTTTGGATTGAGCGTTGATCAATACGATCTTCCAGTGAAATATTGAATCGAATGAATAACAATACTTACAGGACTCGGATCTATTATGAAACTCGAATTCGTTTATTGCTTGGTTCTTTTGAGTTTTGTTGTTTTATTATTGGTGAGCTCTCGTTCTCTGGATTTTAGTTTCTCACGCACCAGAAAATTTGATATTTGTTTGGACATTTCAATTTCACTGACATCGGTGGGTAGAACTACCATTTTTCATTAGGCTTTTACTGTCTTATGTTTTTGTATTTCTTTTTCTTTTTTTCCAATTGGGCCTCGAGGTGATCAATATTATCCGTTAGTTGAAAATTAAATTCACGGAATTAGAATCAGAATTCGGCATTATTACTTAACTCAAGTTTATTGCTTTATTTACATTTTATATTTCAAAATTGCTGCTAAGTTTTTATCGCTACGTTGAAGCGGTCACTAGTTTGATTCCTGCAGCAGACCCATTTTCTTTGATTGTTTTTACTATAGGAATACATCACTCTGATGGATGGGGGATTTATGTGTAAATGAATATATCGCTTAAATTCGGCCTTACTGTCCAGTTCCGTCGCTCAGAGGTAGGATATCGGTCTCCAGATCTGAAGCAAAGGTTTCAATCCTGCCTCGCGGTACTGGATTGGTTAAAGAAAAGTCTATAGCCAACTGAAGAGATGTAATACTTCGAAACAGCTGGCTGTGGATGACACAATGATATATACATACATATATATATATATATATATATATATATATATACATATATATATATACATATATATATATATATATATATATATATATATATATATATATATATATATATAATATAAAGTGCTTGTCTGTCATGCCATAAAAAGTACCTAGCCATGAATGCAGCCCAATAAAATTTTGCCTGCCAACTCAATTGACTGTAGGGGGGGGGGAATAATTTTCAAAGGGTTTTAGGGAGATTCTATTCACAATCTAACTGTAATGCCAAATGGAACCCTCTTTCTACCCATGTACATGTTCTTATTTTTTTTGCTTACTTATAATTCTTGAAGGAGTTTAAAATGGAAGGAAACCCACGCTCTGAGAGATCAAAAGAGGAGACTTATCCTTATATTGAATGTGAATGAAAAAATTTCGAGAAAAAAAGCATTTTTAAACATTCTAAAGGTGGGGAGCTCTTTTTATAATGTAATTAAAAACTAGACCCCCACTTTCCGTTCAATACACACACACACATGGATAAGTTAATGAAAATGGCAATTGGTACGTGAAGAGAAAAAATCCAAGAGAAAGCACGTATCACATCTAAATTATTGTTGTTATCCCGTGGGCAGGTTTCGACGCATTTTGACGGATGCCAGCCATCTTTTTCAGAGAAAAATTTGCAGTGGTCTACTTCCCGCTCTTACTAAGCAACCGAAACCACACAGAAATATCCTATCTTTCCACGACCTCAAACACGTAGACAGCAAATTTTTCTGTGATCCACAGCTGGTTTTTCTCTTAGAAAGATGACTCGCTAAAAAAAAACGTAACACCTGCTTTCTCATCTTCTAATTGTCACTTCTATCAATCGTCTGTATTGAGAAACAAATACAGCTGATATGGATAGTGAATGAACAATGTGAGAATTTGAACATAGAGTAGTTTTTAGAGCCTTCTCCTCACCGACGAGCTGTTTAGCTCAATGTTAAGAGGGTTGCTACGTTGAAATCGATCACCTATCGGTAGCAGGTTCGATTCCTGCAACAGCACATTTCCTTCAATTGTTTGTTCTATTCACGCCATGTAGACCAAATGATACATTCACCATGTATTAACAGGAGTCATTTCAAATAGAGTTTCAGAGTAATATAACGCACTTACAACAAATATAACACGTTTCATTGGATATCAAAGTTATTGAATATGAAATAATCTGTGTAGCTTTTCCTTACTTATAGCTTATCTCTAACACATACACACACACAAATATATATATACGCTTATTTTGGTCTGTATTTATTTTTGTCGCTTGACTAATATACAAAATATGAAAATATTTTGAATCATTTGTCGGGATGTATCGGATATTTGTTGCTCTTCTTACTTCGTATTTTTCACACAACTTTCAATCTCATTTCAATATTTATTTTTTATAATAATATTAATCTTGGGTCCGAATCCTGAAGCTGTATAAGTATGTTAAAATATTTTTTTCGTCATATATCGTATTCTTCTTTCACACTCACACATATACAAACACACACACACACACGTATATATACATGTGTCAGTGTGTGCATGTGTGTGCATGTGTATGTGTATGTGTGTGCATGAGTTCAGGGCGAAACTGCCGTGTTATATCCCATTGACTGCAACAGACAAGGACCATTTATTACCAATTAATTTCTGTTCGTTGTGTATAATTCGATTTGACGAAAACATTTTTGAACGGTTTATTCAATAAAATCTCACATGAAACAGATTGTATTTGGTTAGTCTATATTTTATAATCTGTCAAGAATCGTTCAGTGATTCTATTTATTCTGTCTATGTCCATAAAAAAAACCAGGAACGATAATAGCTAACTGATCTATAATATATGAATCCCTTTGCTAGTTCAAGCATCGCTCTGTAAATCATTCTATCCCTTTCTTCTTCTCCTCTTCTTCCTTCTTTCTCTCATCCTCTCTCTAAGTCTCTCCCCTCTCCTTTTCTTCCTCTCACTCTCCTTCATCCTCTTCTCTCGTTCCCCCTCTCTTTCACAAAATATATAAATCGTGCGTATGGATGTACAAAGATCACTATATGTAAATAGGGAAAGAACAGATATTCATTGGCATCTATCTCTATGCGAAACTTGATCTCGACAGTGTTTTCGTTGAAGAGAGCTACATTTACAAAAAAACAAAAAAACATGAGACTACCCGGGAAAACTGCAGACATTAAGAAATGAAATGATCTTTTTCTTCAGAGAACAATACACCTTTTTCGTAGTTTCGGAATGGAGTATTATAGTCGACTGATTTCACAAACGATAAAGAGATGAGCAGACATTAATGATTTTTACCCCCAACATTGCGCTTAAAATGGCTCTAAGAAGTTTTCATCATGATTATCATCAATATCATCATACTTTTAACGTCTGTCGTTGGGCATAAACCTTCCCCAAGATTCGACTGACCCCTCTATCATGGGCGTCGAGGAGCCAGATCTTTCTGAGCCAGTACTCGTCTAGTTTATTACGACATCTTATTTTCTGCTGGTCACAGTTTCGTATGTGATCTCTGGGGAACCACGTTGTTGGTCGCGATTTCCAGCAGCTGTCAGATGTTCTTGCTACATGTATCTGACGTCCGTTTTTTGTTTAATATACATTGCCGTTTTATGGTCTCTCTATGTGGTGTTTACCATGATTTATCTGTGCACGTTGCCTGGTTCTCGGTCTGAGGGTCAATTTTTTGGTTAGGTTTCTTGTTTTAGTTCCTTGGGTGACTACTGGGAGGATACATTAGTCTTATATTCTTCTTTAGGACTAATGGGATTTTCTTGTTCTTGAAGGTTGTGCTTCTTTTACCGAAAGTTTGTCAACTTGATAAAACGAGAACGTCTGTCTTGACCTTTTTTTGTTCATCTGTTGAGTGTGTGAATTATTCAAGTTTATTTCAATCTTCCGTCCTTTACGCAAACCACGAGCAAGATTAATGCGTCTCACATTCTATTTGTAAAGAACTTGTCTTTTGATATGTGTACGTGTTTAGCACTGAATAATCAAATAATTTCTGTAAAGTCCAACGAGGGAAAAAAGTCTGACGAAAAAATGTCGACAGCTTAAATTAATGTGTTACTTTATTGTATTAGTAACCGTCAATCAAATCTGTCAACATAAGTTTATTTAGTTTTCAAGTTGATCTGATTCGCTACCTGTGTATGTATCACACGTATGTACATGACGCATTAATGGAGCTAAAGGGCTGGAAGTTAGGACATTTACTCCTTACAATGCCTGGTAAATATTTTTCGTTTTTTACCCCCCCACCCCCCAGTAGGGTTTTAGTGAAGATTCAATTTACAATATAAGTTTATGCCAAATAAGTCCTACAGTTTGTACCCGGTAACATTTCCTTTCTTTTTCTTTTGTCCAACAAAAGATGAGACAAATAACTAATTCGTTCAATTTTTTTTAATTGATAACCCCTAACATGGTATGCTACCAAAAGAGGTAGGTTACACGGTGGTTTTCATTGGGGACCTAATCGGACCTGTTTTGTTTTTTGTTTTTTGTTTTTTTCATTTCTTTTTTATTATGATTTTAAAGCATTTTGTGCGTGTGAGATAATTCCATAATTCTCTGGGTATCAAAGGTTGGTGTTTGAATCTAAGTTTAAGCCAGAATTTCGACTGCTAATTTTTCAAGATATTCTGGCCCACCCCATCTTAGAAGATTGATGGAACACAATCTGTACATCCAATTTGGCCTTACACCGAATTTATTATCAAAGATAAAAAAAAAAACATGATAATTTGCAGCTAACAATGACGCGAAAAAACACCTTAGCAAAACTGACAAAAATTATTGATTTTTCAATGATTCATTTTACAGTCGCTAATATGATTAATAGATAAATGCATTTTTGATTTGAAGAAATCAATAAGGAACATTTTCTGGTATTCGGGAATAATTAAATCGATTGTCCAATTTTTCTGAAAAGAACATTTTGAATGCATTCACTTAAATAATTTTTACATTTTAGACTAATATTGTTAATATTTTTAACAAAAATGTAGATGATTGCATCCTTTTTAAGCACAGTACATACTTATCTCTTTCTCTCTCTCTCTCTCTCTCTCTCTCTCTCTCTCTCTTGATATATATATATATATATATATATATATATATATATATATATATATATATATATATATATATATATATATATATATATATATATATATATTCCAAGAAGGATGAATTCGTCTTTTTGACAACTTTTATTTAAACTATTTCAAATCTTAAAAAACATTTTCAAGATACAATTTACGAATAGATTATGGAAAGATATTAATTACACTTCAACTTTACCATAGATGTTGCAAGTGATTTTCTTCAACTTGGATATAGGTTCGTACCAGTTCAATCACACAAACGTTTCAATGAATTGGAAAACGACATACCTGACCCAACATAAATGAGTTGATGTTCGAGTGAGGCTAGCGAACGAAGTAATCAAACCCACTGCTAAATACTATTGTCTTCGGGTACAGTGTGGCCCTGTGACTTATATTGTAGCATAAAATTTACCTAAGCGTAAATTATTTCCAGTATCCAAAGGGCTGCATCCTTTTTATGCACTCTTTGTAATCCTGCTATTCGAAAGTTTACTATGCACCACTTGGCTTTTACGAGAGATTTACATAAGCACAGGTTTCACCCCGATACCTGAAATGGCAAAGAGTGAAGGTACTATTACCATTAATTCATATAAAAAAAATTGTGCGTTCCCATACCCTAAAAATCACCTACATCTATGTTGAAAGCCGATTTGTCATCTACTGTGGCTGATTTGGAAGAACTGAAATATCACAATAAGTTTGACAGCTCAGCGTCACGCATTTGCTTTTCTCAGCGAGTACTTATATAAGGGCTTAAAACGTCGGAGAAACCTACCCTAAACCTAAATGCACTTTCAAAATTAGATTCATTGCTTTTTGCAGTCGTTAAATTGCTGTCAATAGTTGCAAAAAATCTCAGGCAAGGTTATTTTTGAGTCCTGGAAACGTGAAAAAAAATAAATTACAGGTAATTGCTTTTTCACTTTACGTGATTTTTGCTTACAGGTGGTTGCATTGACACGCCCCACTTTTGGATACCAGAGTAACCCTCCTTCTCCATATATATACATACGTATATATACGTATATATATGTGGAAGAGCATTGAATATATATATATATATATATTCCACAGGAATAGAGCACTCTGGTGGACGGGGAATTTCTGTGGAAATAAATATATCGCTTGAATTCAGCCCGTAGTCCAGAGGTAGGATATCGGTCTCCAGGTCTAAAACGAAAGTTTCAATCCTGCCTCTCGGTACTAGATGGGATAATGGAGAGTCTATAGCCACACTGAAGAGATGTAATACATCGAAACAGCTGTCTGCGGATGACACAATAATATATATATATATATATATATATATATATATATATATATATGTGTGTGTGTGTGTGTGTGTGTGTGCGTGTGTGTGTGTATAAAATGAGTAAAAACATGTTCAACGGTTCATCACAGATTATTTAGTCTGTTTCACTTAAAAACCTTTTCAGTTGAAAATCAATTTTCAAGTGAAACAGGACGTACAATCTGTATTGAAGCATTGGAGAAAAAAAATCAGGTATCAGACGCCTTTTTTGCAATAAATCATTTACTGAACACATTTACACCCGTTTGTTGTATATTCAACATCGTTCTCTCTGTATACGCTTGATCATTCGAAAAACGGAATAAGCAAAGCAGGTTCAAATTTTATCTGTTGATCATCAAGTTGATTCACTTGCCTTTGGGGAATCTACGAGCGATCTGTACAATCATCAACTACATTTGTATCTATTGTCAGGTGCACGTGCGTGCGAGCGAGCGGACGAACACACACACACACACACACACACACACACAAACACACACACACACACGCACACGCACAGACAAGCTCGAGTCAGCATATTCTGAAAAAAATATGTAGGTCGGATCAATAAGTCTGTAGCCTAATTAGTGAATCGAAGCCGATCGATAAAAATGACTGTCAGGCTTTATAGGGTGATAATTAGATACATCCAACCCAAAAGATTCGAGGTGAAAACGTTTAGTTTATTTATAAACTCCAGACGTAACGAACGATAACGCCTTTTTGACCTATATCCAGAAGTACTGACTAGAATTAAAACTATCTAAATAGAATATCTTCTTTATCAACGCAGAGGGTTTCGAAGCGACTCTCCACGGTCAGATAACGTAAAAAAAAGCTTTGACCCAAGTTCCACCTCTTCTTGTCTCTTCCGCCAAAAATCAGTGCGCAATTCGTTGAAAAAATTAGAAAAAAAAACTTTCTAAAAAGATTAGAAAAAAACAGAATTAAATGGCCACGTTAGGATGCCAATCTAAGAATGATCTAGTCAGATAATATTAACGAAAAAAATGCCTTCCTTGAGCAATGGTGCCTTAATCCTTTTCAAAGTACTCCCCCTGGGACCTCCCACACTTACTCAGCGTCCCTGTCAGCAAAGTCCTCTTCTAGGATAGCCGTTAGCTGCTGCGTTTGGTTTTCCTTATTCTCATCCATGATTTGAAATCTCTTTTGGAAAATTAAGGTGTCGCAGGGAGCTGCCTCTGGACTGAAGGGAGCTGACAGACCAGTGATGTGATCGTTTACAGCCCCCCACCCCCAAGGTATACTTAAGGCCGACAAAGATTCTGTCGTAAAACGCTGCTCTGAGCACTTCCAGACATTCTCCAGCGCCAACCGTAGAGTCCAAGAAATGGCATCCGATCAAATAACACAACTACCATCAAAGGTAGAATGGAGCGTGGCACCAACACCAAGAATTGGTAAAAGCAATAGGGAAACTAAAAGGCATGAAAGTTTCAAGTCTCGAAGCACAGAGACCCAGCACTGCATGCAGGACTCATCAAACCCTTTGTCTTCTGCTGAGCAATGGACAAACTTCCTCAGGACTTCAAAGACGAAGAATTTTCAGTGACAGATACGAACAAACTGAGATAGATAGAGGGATAGATATCCAGTCAGCCATACTCACTCAAAAACGGAAGAAACATATGTGACAGTTTTGTTGATAGTTTTGGTAGACAGTTTCTAATATTCAAGCCTCATTAAAGATCCTTTAAAATTATGTCAAAAATTTAGAAACAATTTCTTGTATCTAAACTCAACAAAATTTGTCTAAATTTAGATACTAAATATATGAATTGACGACGCTGTTTGAGAATTTCCGGATTCGCCAGGTCTTTCTATCATGGGCGTCATGGAGCCAATACCCTCTGAACTTGTCCAATTCGTCCTGTGATCTTATATTGTACAGGCCACAATATTGTAGAGCCCCATGGTAGTTTTGAGTTGACTAATAAAACCAATTAGACATGCCAAAGAACCCCCACACACACACACACACACACCTGTGAGTGGGTGTACATTGAGGGAAATTCATTTGCGAAAGAGTAGCGCGATTTTTCAAAATGGTGGATTTTCGCTGTTGATGCCCCGGTCAAAAAAGAATTTCATCAAATATTGTATATCGTCGGAAAGTTTGCTTGAGAACAGTACACCACAGACCTATTTTCAATCCAATGTTTCAGATCCTTACGTTGAAATGAAACAATTCCTACGGGGCTTTATCGTCAGGACTGAAAAGGAGAAAAGGACTTTCTCCTCAGAGACAAACAAACTTTAAGCGTATTTGAGTGAGAAAAAAGTAATTGATTTCATTTTCATAAATCTGTCAACATCTAAAGAGGAAAACAAGAAAAAACAAATGCTTGTCAGAAAGTTGTGTTCATTTCTGGCAAAACGTAAAAAAATTCTCTATCCATCTTTCTTTCTTTTCCATTTTTTTTTTCATCAACGAATAAAAGGCAAAAAATCGACAGAGAAGTGGTTGATCAGAATTGTAGAAACCATAATGTTGTTGTGAAAGTGAACATGTGTCTCACTTCAAGCAATGCAATTTGACGTTTCTTTTATATGTAATAAGCATGTAATATTGACAACCTTACTCGGTATGTTGTCAACTTTTAACATCCTTACTAGGTACAGATTTAGAATTGATTGAATGAAAAAAAAAAGAACAGGTCTGGTTAATCACTCACGAGAAAACGTCACATCACCATCGTCTTTTGGCAGCATACCGTTTTGCAGATGATCAATAAAATAAAAAAAATGAAAATAAAAAATATTTGAAAAAGATATGACCAATGGATAAGTTAGTTCTCTGGCCTCTGGTTGAGTAGTCATCACTAAAAGAGTCTGAATCAGGAATAAAAACAAGCGTGAATGCTGCCGGGCATAACCTGGGGGATCAATTTAATATAGACTTATATTGCAAATGGAACCCAAGACTAAAAACTTTCAAAAACCAAAAATAAGATTTCCCTGACATATAGAGTAAAAGTTGAACATTTCAGTCATTTAGCTCCATTGACATGCATTACATACATATAGAGTCAGCCAGACCAACTTTAAAATGAAGAAACATATGTTAACAGTTTTGGTTGACTATCTTTAATATAGCTACATTTAAGGGCCAAATCAAGCTAGTTTATATATATATGTATATATATATATATATATATATATATATATATATATATATATATATGTTTGATATTCATTTTGAACTTCAGTAACCATTGGCTTGATCTTATCCACTTGCTATCAGTATTCGATTACGCAAACCAGATCACCCTGAATGCCCTTGTTATCTATTGCAGAACCAATGTGTCAGAACGTGTATAGAGAGATTCAAGAAACATATGCATACTTTGAACAAACACACACACACACACACACACACACACATCGATTCACACACGGATAATGATATGCAAAACTAAGACATAGATTATCTACATGAATATATCAACAAAGAACAAGATAGACTGATAAACACATACCCCCGCAAACCAGCAATTCATGTTCTTGTCTAAATGTTAGGGATTACTACAAGTGCTATGTAATCAAATACAACCTGTCGCGTGTAATTTGGAAAGGAGATGGACACTGCCAGGTAACCTTTATTTCTTTGAGAAGCATCATGAAGGAGTGAGCATCGTACTCCAATGACCTTTTAGGTCCAGATAATGGTAGAAATATTACATTATCACATTCTGTCAGACATAAACTGTCAATCTCTCTCTCTCTCTCTCTCTCTCTATATATATATATATATATATATATGTGTGTGTGTGTGTGTGTGTGTGTGTGTGTGTTAGAAAAATGGATATAGATCTGACAAGGTTTCCATTGTCAGAAGCTTTTCGAGGTAATGGCGTGGAGCTCAATTGCGTCAGATGGGATAACGACTCCTTTATCTTTTATTGAACATGGCGTGTATATGAATTGCCAAATGTATCTAAAAATACTTGAATAAAAGATGTCACTGAATTCTTTGGACAGTTTTACATCTTCACACACTATGGTACATCTGCTCATATATCAAATATCACGAAGGCGTGATCTGGGACAAGACGATGCAGCGCCCTTCAGATCCGAACATCAATTCCATGGATTTTGCCATCGTTTATTTTGAAGAGTGATGCTTTAAATATCCCCTACAGTAGTGTTGTAGTACTGAAGAAAGCTCTTATCAAATCGTTGTCAAGGCAAGACGTGATAATGAATGTTGCTTTCTTTCGGACAACGTTGACTAATCCGACAAATTTGGGGGAAGGTCTATGTCCAACGACGGACAATAAAAGATTGATGATGATGATGATGATGATGATGTATGTATGTATGTATGTATGTTGCTTGAAAGAATTATCCATTGTGGGTTTTCCGGAACTCAGTTTATCCTCAAACATTCATACATTACGAAAAGGAAAGGTAGATATCGGATGAATGACTTTCTTTTTTTTTTTTTTTTTACTTTTTAAAACTTCTTGAATTCTAACTCAACATTCAGTTTATTACGCAGGGTTTTATTGTCGTGCACGCAGACAATTTTATTTCACTAAGATGTGTATTTGGAAAGGGGAGTGTTCGTTTATAGCCTTTCCTGATAGCTGTGGTCTATAATTTTGCTGGTCTGCAAATCAATTTACGAAACCCTTACATGGGTCTCCTGGGCCAGCAGGTTTCCGTCGACTACACTTTAAGAATGCAGCTTTAGTAGTTGTCTTAAAAAAAAAAAAACGGCAAATCAAATTTTGCGTCTGTTATCTTGAACCTAGCCCCTCGCTCCTAATCAGCTGGGCATTTCCACTATCTAAAATTCCACTCTCCAATCACAAACAGTATTAGAAATGTCAAGAGTGCCGAACGATGACCGATTTCCGCCTCAGCATGATTTCCATTCTCTCACTGCATAAACAGGATCAGACTACGTGACTCTTTGTGAATACATTTTGTTAGCCAGCGTTCTCCTCGGTATATATTTTTTTTTCTTAGATTAAGTTTCCAGTTGTGAAAAAAAAAAGCTACAGTGAAAGAAATATAGTGAGAGGAAGGGAGAAATAGCCCTAACGGAGCATCATGGGATACAAATTTGAAATGAAGGTGAGTAGTATTTTTTTTTTGTTGTTGTTGTTGTTTTATTACATCACATAGCTTACTTGGCGTCAGCCAGTGCTTGTATTTCCGACGGCGATCATTTACGTTGATGTCGTACGGCTTTACAAGTACAGATATACCTTGATAAATGCTGTTAATTTATTCTAAAATATTTTGCACAGTTCTTGACCGCTCTGTTCAGGGTTTATAATGTCATTTGTCTTTGTTTTCAGCTTATTCTTAGTTTGTACACGAATGCCTCAACCGTACAACTTCCAATTCCACTTTAATCAGAGCCGTATAATTCAACGTATTCCTGTGTGTGTGCAGATGAATATGTTTAACGGACTAATGTATAATGCATTTGTGCGTATGTGTGTGTGTGTACAATGTGGATCTACAGTAATGAAGGGGCAATTGTTACGGTTCCAGGTTCAAAATGGCCGCCGTTTCAGAGGGTTAGGATTAAAATGGTTGAGGTTAGTATTTTTAGAGTTACTATTAGTATTTTCAGAGTTAGCATTAGTATTTGGGGGGCTACTGTTACGGTTAGTTCGTCATCAGGGTCTCTCATTCTGCTGTTGGAATAGCAGTCATTTAAAAACAGGAAAAGTAACAATTTCCATCAGGGCTTAACCTTGGAGCGGGGATAATTACGTATTTTCAACTGTGATATTGGTCGGTGTTCAAGTCCAAGTTAAATGCCAAAGTTAAATACTACGATTTTAAATAGTATGTGTGTGCATGTGTGTGCATGTGTGTATGTGTGTATGTGTGCATGTGTGCATGTGTGTGTGTGCATGTGTGTGTGTGTGTGTGTGCATGTGTGTGCGCTTAGGGTTAGGATAGCAATTAACAACAAAGAAAGATAAAATATTTTCTTCTCATTCATAACTCTACAATCGGGAAGGACTTCTTTGTTTCTATTCTTAGGCAACGGTTCATTATCAATATGTGTAAAACATAATGTGTATCCACGTATTAATATACCTAACCCATGTAATGAATGTGTATGCATTTTTTCTCCTTATCTATTTATCTATTTGTTTTTTTGTTTGTGCACAAACGGAATGATCTCATTGGTTAATTTACATTCTTATCATGACATAACAATCAAAAACGCGTCATAGAAACTCATATCAGATTACATGTTGAAAAAGTTTGACTTCTGATATATTTCGATGATTGCCAGCCACTGTACGCTGTTTACACGTTTGGGTACCGAGGAATGAAATGAAGATATTTCTGTGTTGTGGGTTGTTTAGTAATAGTGCAACCGATGCAATTTCTCTGGAAAGGGTGGCTGGCAACCATCAAAATGCACAAGAACATGCCCATGGGATATCAATGATGTTTGAAATGTAAAAGCTGTTTTTTTTTTCTCTTAAATTTCTCTTCACTTCCCAATTGTCATCTTATCAACATCCTGTCGAATCACCTGAAATCAACACAACAAACATTCACACGATGAAGTCATATACTGCTTTGTTTTGTTTTTTTTGTTTGATGTACACTTTTTAAAGCATACAAACAGTGAGGAAATCATACATATATGTGCACATTTATAAGTGTATATCATATTTCTTAATTTTTTTTATTGTAAAAATCCGGTCGCTTATTATCCATGGAAACAAAATCTTTCTAAGTATTTGTATATATAAATTTTGTTCTCGTGAAGGGGCGAACATATATATATATATATATATATATATGAGTGTGTATGTGTGTGTGCGTTTGTGTGTCTGTGTGCGTGTGTGTGTGTGTGTTTATGCGTGCTTGTGTGTTGTTAAGCTGCAACTTCGTGAATACAATTTCATAAACATCCTGCTGATAATAATGCAAACGACTTACAAACGAATGCAAACGAGATGAAAAAACTAAATTCCCCAAAGAAAAGAATTGATGTAAAACAAGTTTCTTCATTTACTCCTGGGGGTGGTTCCAAGCAGTGTGAGAAATGTTCAGACATGGAAAATATTCCTGAGTCACTCGATAGATGAACTGCTTGATCAATCTACTCAAAATTAGCCCTTTTGGATTGCAGCTCATCTATCTATCTATCTATCTATCAGCTCTATCGGGTATTGAGTCGTAATAGATATTCCTCAAATATTATTTGAAAGTATAAACCTCATTATATACAGGACTTGATATTTGCTCTTCAGAACCAGAGGCAGTTTATTATACGATAACCATTCAACTTCCTCTGTTTTTTTATAAAGCTGCATCTATGAATACCTGGCTATTTCGGTCTGCATGGGTTTACACAGCTCCATGACATACTTGCTAATGAAATAGAAGGTGAACAGCTCTTTTTGCATTAGAGAAAAAAAGATTAATTCTTTCCTTTCTTACTTTTTTGTCCAAAAGAAAAGAAAGTTCACAATGTTGGGCGTATTTCTTAGAGGGACAGAAACAAAGTGTATGACCAGATTTTCTTGTTTTGCAACTTCTTTTTTAGGGGGGGGGGGGTATTGTGACCAGAATGTTTCTTTAACATTTTTATTTGAGCTGTTAACATCTGGCTTTTTATTTCAAGAATCCACCGCTCATTTATCAGTATCATTGTGTTAATATTTGGACATTTTATTCAAACATACTGCGGTTCTGTTTGGAAAGGTATTTGTCAATTTCAGATTTTTTCAATTTACTAAGATTATCCCAATCTATTAAAGGAGGAAATAGGTCGCCTAAGGTAGCTTGACGGTAGGCAGGTTCGTCTCAAAGGTCATTTTCCAAATGTAGTGAATGTTTGAACCTCACCGGCTGCTCGATTACTACGACCTTGTATCGGACAAAGTTAAGCTTAATATATATAACATTATCAGACTTTCTGTTGAACGTTTTTGTGTCCAATTTATTCTGAAACAAAAAATATCCTGGATACAGGTACACTTCACTGTGTCACTAAAAACTACTTCGACTTTGCTGATCACATCGAGCACTTTCGATGCCACTGACGCAACTGGTAACCATTCATACGCCTTGGCCCTCAGCCGAACAGAAGTGGCTGGAAGTGACACCACAGTGACAGTGAGAGTAGTCTTAATTTGACTGTCCGACACTTTATTCGATATTTTTCTTCCACTGGAAAGGTATATTATGAAGTAGTTATGAGATAAAGATTTCAGCGGTAAATATGGCTGTTTCTTTGTCTTGGCTGACAGTCTTAACTACTCCAGGATTCAAGCTGCTGTGCCACGGCACTTAGTATGGAGAAAGTGATGTACCATAGTTACCCCCTCCCCCCATCTACAATGACGTAGGCTTCGATAAAGTGGATCGTACGTTTGGAGATCAGTGTAGAGAAGGCCTCTCAAACTTAATGGCGCCTGACCACCCATCTAAATACTGATCAGGCTCAACGTTGCTCAACTTCGAAGGACGTATCATATTCAGTGTATCGAACGCCATTTTGTCATCACAGCAGAAGATACGAAGAGAGAAAAATTGCAATGATCATCAATGTTTTGGTGCCCATCTATGCAATTGTGGTTAGAAAGCAGATTTGGTACACCATTTCACCTCGAGTAAGTTCCATCCTAAGAGGATGTGCCACATTTGTAACTGTGTCCTACAAAGCTGACCCCAGTAAAGAGAATTTACAGCCAGGTAAATGGTCTCCGAGCTTAACTTGTGTACCATAGAGAAGTGATTTTGATCTAGCAATTTATGCTACCGCTACGAGGCAATATTTAGCAGGCAATTTTCTCATATTATGATACCACTGCGATGCAATAATTAGCAAGCTAGTCTCTCAGAACATACTACCGCTGAGGCGATTGTTAGCAGGCCATTGTCTCAGATCATTCCACCACCATAAGGCAAGCAAGCTTGTCTCGCAGATCATTCTATCACAGAATGGCATTAGTTAGTAAGCCAGTCTCGCAGATTATTCCACTGCCGAGGTAATAGCTAACAAGCTATACTAACTATACTATGCTTACTCATAGATCAATTCTACTGAGTGAGGCAATGGTTAGCTAGTCTCAAAGACCTTACTACTTATTCCTGACCATTGGTAATCCCTCTCTACCGCATTGTTATAGCATTCCGATTGTAAAAGCCATCAATAATTCGCATACATATATCATATACAATAACCTGTTACATAATACATAATACTTTTACTAATGCTTGAAATAATTCCTGACCACTGACAATACATTTCTTCCTGATTTTCAATGTAACCCTCAAATAAAATCATTAGCAATGCAGGTACATTACACTGACAGTAGCCTTATGCAGTCTTGACCACTGACAATCCTCTTACTCTCGATTTTCACTTCAATCTAGTAAAATAACTTGCAATAAATGTTCATTGATAATGTAGGTCCAGTTGTGCGTTGGCCCTATTAAGCGGAATCCACTGTAGTCATTTACAGTAAGTAATTAATGCTTGAATTACTTTCTGACCACTGACAATCGTTTTCTTTCTGATTTTCAATTCAATATAGATTGAGCCGTAGGTTTTGACTTTATTTTCGTTTCTCATGACAATGACAATGACAATGACCACCCTGAAAGACGGTGACGTCATACATGAGTGAGAGTTACCTACACAAAAACTGATGACGAATTCATTCTCCCAATTCAGGTTGACTTTTATTACAGATACGTACGATACGTATACTACTAATTAAATGCGTAGTTTGGGGATAATTTGAAATGAATTATATTTTCATGACTTTTTTACATTTTAATGGAGCAATGGAGTTTGACCCTAGTGTAGCCAAGCTTGTTTATTCTTTCATTCTTTCGAGTTACTTTACTCTAAATACTTATTTATTAATCGCTTATTTTCACTTAACTGAATTTGGTCGATCGATCTTGAAATATTTAGGCTGATCTATTCATCTCAGCGTTGATCTTTCACACTCAATATGCTGACCTTTCGGGTACTTAAGGAATCCCATCACGATTAGTACGTAGATACCAAAAAGTCAATTCAACACCGACACCACCACGCTTCGATACGCTCTCGGTGCCTGATCACTAAAATATTTTGATCTGGCAAAGGTTATTCGTATAAACAACAGCAACATCAACAACAACAAAAGTAATATTACATTGATATGGGTAACAACGAAAATACGTGAAAAGAATAATCGAGAAGATGGGCAAATCAGAGAAAGCATCGCGGCTATCCGGTCAAAAGCATCACTAAAATCAAATGGTATACTAGGTGGGAGGAGTATTGGGAACACTTGCTGTCACTTGATCTTCAGTGAAGGCCACCAGTTATGAAGATGTGAGAACAAGTACAAAGAGAAATTTCCTCACTGAACGAAACTAGAGCAGCACTAAACCAAATCATTTGTAAGCCGAAATTGCGTAAAGCGAAGGGGCGATGGTTCTTAATTTAGATCCTTTTTTTTAAGTTCCCAGTACCCCTACAAATTGTAATTATGGTAGATTAGGCTAAGTCGTTACAGGGGAAGAGGTGCACCCTGCTTTGAACACGGCTCAGTTCAAATAAAAAAACTATACTATCGGTTGCAGATTCGATTCCTGCTGCAGACCAAGTTTCCTTGATTGTTTCATTCAATTTACGTTGTCAAGGCGAAGTGATACATTAACTGTGTAATTACTGGAGCTCTGTTCTGATAAAAGATTCTATGTAACACACACACACACACACACACACACTCACACATATATATATATATGTATATATATATATATATATATATATATATATATATATATATATATATATATATATATACTCCCATCAAAAATTAATCCAACAATTCAAAGAAATAGGATTTTGTACTTGAAATTTCCCCCAAAATTGCTCTTTACTTAGCTTCATGTTTTTCATTGTAAATTGTCATGCTCAACAGATACAAATTGTATGAATGAAAAATTACTCTTATGGTAAAATTTGATGTATTGTTGAATATTGGTTTAGCTTTTTAAAGAACTCAGATACGTCAATTGCAAGACGAGACATAAAATTCTAGATTTTCTTGGTGGCGGCCATTTTGTTTTATGCAAATGATGTTGTTTTTAGAACATATATAGAGAGAGTTCTGGGAGTGTTGGTTGCACAGGGGATCCTGTTTGGCCAACACACTATTTCACAATAGTATGTGATGCCTGAAATAAGTTCCCTTCCCCTCGTCGAATGCACTGGTAGATCCCTATTCACCATCGCATTTCTCCATCTTCGAATTATACATACCTCCACCAGATTCCAGTCTATATCGCTTATAATGAGTACAATAATGAGCAGAACTTCATTTTTTTCTAATGTGACATTACAAAATCAAAATGGATATTATCATAAATATTATCATTTTTGACCAAACTCTACAGCATTGAAACTCTATTGCCAAAAATAAGGATATATTGCCGTCCAAAAATGAGAATACCTTAACAAAAAATATTTTTGGCTACAGAGTTTCAATGCTGTCGAATTTGGTCATAAATAAGACCTGATAATATCTGTTTTGATTGTGAAATGTTTCACTATGAAAATGAAACCCTGCTACGTTTAGTTTAGAAGAAAATTAACTTTCTACTGAAAGGGTGGGTGGTAGGGTGTATTCGTTTATTGGTGTTTCTGTGGATATGTTTTCATTTATTCATGCATAACAAACGCTGTCGGTCTAATTTATTAGCTTGTAAAACACTTCAGTTATTGAGATTTATTTTCCAGTGACGTATGGTGATTTGTATCTTGTATCTTGTTACGGATGCGCAAAAATGCAAAAAGTATTTCAGTGTCTGTAAAAAGCAATGGACAGTAAAAGCATTTTTGGTTCAATGTAGAGTGGTTGCTCCTGATTGTAAATTGTAAAGTTTGAAAAAGAAAGAAGTGAAAATTCTGTTTTCAATCAATTCTCTAATTTCTTCGATCGGTACCACCTTCCCAATATTGTACCAGAAACGCTCCAACTGCCCATTGCTTTTTACAGGCATTAAGATATTCTTCACAGTTTTGTGCATCCGTAGCCCACAACACACCCAAAATACAAAGCACCTCAAACCACTGATTTTATCTCCCTTTATGGAAAAGACCAAACTTTTTTCGCAAAATTCATTGGTGTAGTCACTATTTTTCGAATAACTCTTTGACCTGGAAACCAAACTTTTGGCAAATGAAGGAGTTATTGAGACACAAACGAAAACTTGAAATAGAATAACAAAACGAAATTTTAATTGCTCGATATCTGAGAGGGGAAATCATGTTAATCATTATTTCTAAGCGGCATTTCAGAGGACTCAATAAGAGTGATCAGAGGCGAACGGTCTGGCCGTTAAAAACCATCAACCCTTTTTGCAACTACATAAAAAAGGGGAATCTTCATTAATTAATGATAACTTCTCTTACATTACCGATTATGATTTAGAAAACTATTGCCATGAATAAAAAGAAAGGAGAACTAAGCTTGATAACAAGTTTGGTTTGTCAAATGACGGAAACCGTCACATGACCAACGTCTTTACGCAACATACCTTGTTGGGGGTGATCGATGACAAAATTGGAAGAAAAATGGGAGATCAATGATGACGTCATTTCTCCTTCCTTTTAAAAAAGTTGAAATTTTCAACAAAAAAAAGACGAGTGTGAATGTTGTCGAACATAAACCAAAGGAATTATTAAGCATAAACGGTTGGGGATGTAATTTTTGAAAATCAAAAAAAAAAAACATTTCTTTCTAGGCATAATGATGAATAGATGTTTAAATTTTCAGTCTTCTGTTCGCAGTTTCTAACAATGGGGCAGTTGTAAAGGATTTTGATGCAAAGATGTGGAGGTGCCGGTGACCAAGTGGTTAGCAGCACGGATAATCGAATAGGATTCAGACTCCAGCGAAAACATACTACTTTCACCTTGCACTAATGAACCGACCTCTTCTCTTCTCTTAACAACTATGAGTAAAATAGCAGAACCTTCAAAGTCAAATACCTCGCCCAGTGTTGAGGGAAGCTGGAAACTTCTACGGAGTCAGCAAGCCGAAAGGGGATTATAATAAATTCTCATGAGCAATAACAATTACAGTAGGACACCCTCGATGGTATAGGCGGGTGGTTGGGCAATGCAATGGCCTCAATTTACAATACGTTGGTTGTCTGCAACGATCGATGAATTTCTGTCGAGCTGTTAGGAGTAGAAAAGTAAAAACACAATTTGGTGGAGATACTAAGCTTTATTTGGACGTCAAATGGAGAGAGAGAGAGAGAGATGTTTGACAAGGGATAAAGTTTCCTCATTTCAAATCGTCTACATTAGTGGTTCCCAACCTTTTCTATGTCATTACTTACTTTTGTCAATAAGATTACTAGTTTCCCCACTTTCATCTCAGTAAGTCGCAGCAAAGAGTAATTCCAAATAATTATTTCATTTTGCATATGATTAGACAGATTTATTTTAGAAATTACTTTAACTCGCCACAACAGTCAATAATTGAACAGCCCTAGCATCAAATTTTGAAGTTATGTAAAAAAAATTACATCGAAGAAGTCATACGGTCAGAATAAATTCTATTTATGACATCACTGGCGTTCTCAACTGGAATACATTTTCACTTGAGTAAAAAAAAAAAACATCTAGAAATATCTACATTCTGGGGAATATTGTTATTAATAATGAACCTTTCGAGATAAAGTCCTTTTTCCAAAATTAAAAACATTTTTAGATAGAGTACTGATGCCAATTTTCAAATCTGTACATAAAACAGTATGGCCAGGAGCGCTGAAACACACAAAAAAATCCATGCACATATAAAAAAAATGGATATCAACATTCGCCAGGTTCAATTACTGTGGTTCAATTTAATAGTTATACAATTGTTGCTGTGTACTTGTTACTTAATTAAAAGCAAATGAAAATAATAATGAATACATCATTTGAAATTCCAATTTATATCAAAATCAAATGCAATTTTAATGGCTTTACACATCAATATGATCCCTGTTCTTGTTTTATTGCTACTAGTTCTTCGGTTTATGGGTCTATTTGAAACAAAAAACATATCTTAAATCATTCTCGAAACTTGAAACTTGTATCGAACTTTTGACTTGAACATTCACCATGACTTTTTTTTACCAAATAGTCTTTTTTTACCACCTCCGCCCTGACTACTTACATTCTCCCTTCCCCACTCTTGTTAGGAGGGGAGGGCCCTGGTTTATGTCCAACAAGTCGTAATCTTTCCGGTTTCAATTTCTCGGACCTCTGAGTAAAGAGGATTGTTGCAACCCAGCCATCACACCTTGAAATATGTGTGCGTGGGTGCGCCCAAGTGTGAGTTGAAAGCACGTTTAGGATAACAGCTTTATTGTCGAGGAATTCGGATAAACTCGATATTTACATAAACCTATGACATTCACAAACGGTCATGACCTACGCTTAAATATTACAATGCACTGCATTATAAAGACACAACAGCCTTGAAAAAGCATGATGATAAAACGTTTATGAATAATTTGTACTCTTCTATTTTGTCTAAATTGGATTATTAAAGGAAAATAAAAAAAGAGGACACTGTTCAAAACCTGCGACGTTGTTTACTCAATATTACACAATATTCGATAGCATTTGATGACATTAGTTTCTGTAATAAAGCTATTTGTTTACAATTGATTTGAAAAATATAGAGCTTAACCGCGAATGGCCTGCTGACTGTTTAGTTGTAGATATATGTCAAGTTCAGTATAGTACAGGACAAAGCTACAAGCAGAGGGCACCTTGTGAGTATGGCACTCACCAGTAATAATGGTTCGTGTCCATTGTAGGGTTAGCAATCGATATATGCTGAGCTCAGATTAGTATGGCATCCAGTGATTATTACACTCACTTCTATAGTAATGAACAGTGAAATTAACGTATGACTGCTACTTCACATCTAGACACCTATGTAATTAATTAGCTTAGCTTAGCCGGGAAAAAGACCACAAATGCAGTGCACCCGATGAAGATCGAATAAATTTGCGGTAGGAATCGTCGGTGAGACTAGCTCGCAAGCTACTACTCTATGGCTCAGTTAATCACTTGGAACCAGGTACCACTAAGTCATAAAGTCACAAAGAATAATTTCTTCACTAGCGTAGAACCTGTCGAAAATGAGGGCGAAACCTGTTCACTGTATTATGCAAACAAACAAACAAATATAAATTTGAATCTTTAGGTAAATTCTGACTAAGAGTTACAGAACAAAAGCAAATTTTGTGTTTTATTTTTTTGATTTCTTTTATCGTCCGTCGTTGGACATAGACTTTCTGCAGGATTCTCTAGATATCTTTACTATTGGCGCGACCAATACTTCCTGAACTAGTCCAGTTCGTCCTCTGCCCCCAGCACCCTACTCTCTTTTTTAGAAGTGGGCATGATAACGCCAGGTTTCTATAAAAATATTATCAGGCTACAGGGCCATATAAATGAGGCTTGTCTTTTATGTGTTTTCAAATTTCCAGCGATATGAAGATGAAAAATAGTTTTGATTTTTAGCTACAAAAAAATGGGGGCTACATTATATTCAAGGTCGCATTGTACTCGAGTAAACATGGTAACAATTATTAAATATCAAATTCATAAATTAACTAACAAGAGTGAAGGCCAGAAATCCTTCATCTCTGCAGCGGTAGATACTGTGAGTCTCCAGTCTACGGAGCAGTACATTAGACAATCTAAATACGATCGTGGTTTCTCAATTCTATACATCGCTTTGGAATATCCTGATTGGTGAACAGATATCTGCACCAAAAAGTGACAATGTTATTTATATAGTTAGATTTGTTTTTTGTCAGTTGGGATGTTCGACGAGTTATTTCATCGAAATGACAACACAAATCAGGGTTTACAATATATAAAATCTCTGAGGGGAGTGATACTTTTCTCTATAAGTTTCCAAAAAAGTGTCAAAAACTGTTGTCGTTTTTTAGATGAAAGAATCGCAGTCCCAAGTGGTTAAAAGGATGTTAAGCTGGCGGATATTAGAATAATATTTAGCCAAAATGCAGCTGTTAGCTGACCATTTTTCTTATGAGGCACAGGTATCGCTGCATACACAACTGGACGGAATTACAGAAATCATAGAAAAAATTATTTAGAATGTAATTTGTTAATGAACTCACAAATGAAACTGCGTATTTTCAACGAGAAATCATTTGCTTTGTGCAAACCATACTTCGTTGTGTGTAGTGGTCTTTGATGAAAAGAAAAAGGCAAACACAATTTGACATAAAAAAATGTAGATCAATAAAATGGTCTCCAATAATAATGTTTTGAAAGTCAACTTGATTGACTTCAGAAGAGATTTCCGACAGAAACTGAAAAGCCCTCAATGGAAAAATAACACATTAGCTTTACAATAGGGGAAATCGATAATGAACAGGAAAATAGACAACATAAAAACACATGAAAGTAATTACACGTAGGAGGTAATTTTTTGCGATACAACAATCCCATGTGGCTATTCATATCAAGCTCACGGCGTGAATTGATTTGGTAATGTGATTTTTGGTAAAATATGCTGCACTATAAGACGAATGGTTTAGAAGGCTATATGGAGGACTAACACTTACTCCGACCCATCAAAGCAGTCACTCAAGAGATTCTATAAACCACCAGTCATACTACCAGTGCACTGGATACAGCCTAACATTTTTTTAAATTAAATGTCATTTTTATATACTAGCACAAATGGTATTTTAACAAGCTTGGCTGAGTATAAGACAAGGCCACAGGTGTTGAGCATTCATTGAGGAATAAACTTACTACTTATTGAAGTCGCTTAATGCATGTATTTATAAAGATAAGCCTCGTCAGAAACAAATCCAAACTGGTCTACAGTTGTGAAGCACCCTGTGGTAAATGATGAGGAATGTTGATAATAACGTTAAGTCAGATCTCTTACAATGTGACGTCACTGATAATAGAGGTACAAATGTGTTTGAATTTGTATTCAGTATTATAAGAAGCGCCCCCATCTCCGTGTTAAATTTAGGACAAATCAGTATAATACGGGCAAAGCCGTCAGAACATTCAAGCTAATCAAACCCTTTGCTCCCCAGTCTCACGCCTACACCCCCTTATACCTGTTTCTATATTTAATGTACTGTGAAAATACGTCGTACATTCTACAGGTCATCTGTTTCAAATGTGTCTTCGTGTATTAATCAAGTGCAGAAAGTGATTTGAAGGTTATCATGTGTATCTACATCAGTTTGAAGGACTAATTTCACGTTACTCAGAAATTGTTACAGTCTATACTCGGCATGATTACCCGTCCATTAGCAGAATCAGCTTCATAAGCAGACGATACATTGTCAAAGAGCGCAATTTAATCGGTTCGTCGATCAAATGCGCCTCGGTACAACCGAATGTACTCTATCAAATTGGATATATATATATATAAATATATATATACATATATATATATCCAATTTGGTAGAGTACATATATATATATATATATATATATATATATATATATATATATATATATATATATATATATATATATATATATATATATATACATATATATATATATATACACACACACACACTGGGTGAGTCCAAAAAGAAACCGAACTTTTAAAAAAAAAATTTTTTCAGTTTACCTACAACCTTATGGAACTCATCTCTTTCAAATTAAACACGACCACTATCAACAGACCCTTTCTAGGGTTCTTTTCCAGTTTTAGTTGCTATTTTGATGGATAGTGTGCAGGTCTTGTGGCAGATTCTCATTTGTCTGAAAGCAACGGAATTTCAGGATGGATTTCAGCTTTGGGTATCAAAAGAGGTCGGAAGGGACCAAATCCAGAGAGTAGGCTGGCTGGCAGACAAAAGTTGTCTCATTCCACCGCAGAGTTTTCTTCACCTTTCAACAAACGCAGCACAAATTTTGGAGTAACGCCGTGCATCATCAGTTTTTCTTTCAAAATCATAAAATGCAAACTTTTACTGATTCCTACCTCTTTGGAAACTTCCCAGACAGTCAGGCGTCGATATCCATGGATCACAGCACGTTCTTTTTCGTCCGTTGACATGGAGGGTCGTCCAGATCTGGCATCGTCTTCGGTGGATGTTCTTTCAGATTAGAAACGCTGGCACCGGTCATGACATTGCGTACGGCTCAGGCAATCTTCCCCATAGGCCTGTCATAACAACAGAAAAATCTCAAAATTTGATTTACAAATTTGAAACAGAATTTCATACCAAAACGTTGCTTTGCAAGATCCTTTATCATTCAATTTGGGGAGAAAAGCCAAGTGCTTGACACACACACATACACTCACTCGGGCACATAGGGCTAATAAAAACACTAATCAACGTAGCATGATGTGTTTGGGGGGGGTTGTTTTGTTTTGTTTGTTTGTTTTTTTTCAAAAAGAAAAAATATATATATAATAAATCCTGGTGGTCTTTGGTGGATTGAAACAAATACTAATCGTGATAGTATTTTAGCACTGAAAGCATTCGAACTGCGTATACTCAAGTTTCAGGTTTCCTTATCGCTGCTCACTATCAATAATGCAATTCCACCATTTGGCTATGGCAATTCTCTGTACTCACAAAGTAAATGTAGTAATGGAGAAAAAACTAATGATATGACACAAAATTGCAATTATTTAGCAAAAGCCTGTTTGCGAATTTCGGCGCTCATCTGTACATTGTCCATCGTAATCCAGAAAGAGAAGGATTGTTTGTAGTCAAGGATGAACACTCTCAATTCCAAAAGATGTTCATTAAGCTTATTTCTATTCGGACCATACTCATCTTGGTTGTTTTTCATACAACGTTTCGGCCGTTGTACTCTTCGGCCTTCATCAGGTATCATCTGGTAGGTGTGGGGAAGTAACGAACCGAACCCTTTATCTAACCGACGGGGGTTTATTGACCGCACTCCTTCTTAGTATTAGTAGTATTATGATTGTCTCACACTGGGATTGAACCTAGAACCATCAGATTACTACGCAGTAATTTTGTCTGATTCTGTAACCACTACCACATGGACACATAGCGTAATCAGGCTTGTTTACTTTACCTGTTGACATTCAAAAAACATTAGCACTGAAGGTTTTAACGAAAGTGTCAAGGCAGAATACGGCTTTTCTATATATGTATATATGTAAGTGTGTGGATTTTGATATCAGGGACCGTAGGCATTTCCTCCCGTTCAGATTCAGCATATCTCAGCGCAGCTTTATCTCGTTATCTCTTTCGCCTGCTGTATTGTACGTCTTTGTGCCCCCTCATCGTCACTTATCCTGTCAGACCTTTCACGTTGGAGCGGGTTATCGACTTGCACATCGAAACCCCTGAGCTTATTAATATTTATCTTGAAGGCAGTCTGTCAATGGCGTGATCGACACAGGATATTGACCTTCACCTACCATATCGACGATGACGCGCCCAGGAAAAAAAACAGAGGAAGCCTGGCAAGAAGGAGAGATTTTTGTCTTAGAGAGGCACTACAGAACATGAGCAGAACTATCTTGATTAGAGTCTGATAGCGTAGGAAAATCCGAGACGGCCAGGTTTTGTACAGGTGAGTGCCAATAGCACCTCTACAGGTTGTAAAGCGTTGTTTCCCTCACCTTTCCGGCATTCACGATTAACCAAAGACAGTGCGACAGGTGTTGGTAGACAGTGTCAGTCCCGAAAAGTATTCCCCTGGGATCTCATTGGAGGTTAACAGGTGCTACACGTTGCCTTTCTCTTGCTCATATTGCAAAACCAGAAAAGAAAAAAAGGTTCTTGTTTCTTTCAATCCTACCTCTTTCCACTTTTTCTTTCTATTCACTGTCAACGTCGACCCCAACGTATTTCAAATATTTGCATCCCTTTCGAGAGTGTACATTCCACAAATAAAAGAATGAACAGCAAATAAATAGATATTCATTGACATTCTCCATTTTTACAATTGCCACATTCATAGACTCTGTAGTCTGGACCAGCCCTTCGGTGCTCATTGAAATGACGTATTATCTTATTTATTCAAGTTTAACAGATTTGGAAAAAATCTAACGGAATAAAAAGTCTTGAGAATTTTATTTATCAATATTTTCTCTTAGTTTCCCCACATCAAAAAGCATTCAACTATTAGACATTCCTGACTCCACATCAGGAGATTTCCTTTTCTCATTTCCACAGTTTTCATTCTGTTTGATTTATTCCTTTCCCCATTTGTATTTGATAAGTCTTAACGTCTCCAACACGTGACAAGTAGTGACATGCACTTGCCTTAAATAAGATCTGCAATGCCATATAGGATATATATATATATATATATATATATATATATATATATATATATATATATATATACAAAAAATCTTTTTAGAATTGTACATATTGAATACTGTCAAATTCCATTGAATTCAATGCATTATTTCTCTCGTGTATTCTATGAAAATTTATTTTTCGATTCTGACTGAAAGAGCTCTTTTGATACGAAGAATAAAAATGACAAGGTAACCCCAGCATCCCCGACAGTGCACGTGCATGGTGACTGTTAAGTCTTAGCACTGGGCGCCATGGGCGACTACCTGTGTTGCTGGTAAATAGGAACGGCCCTGTCCGTAGTTTTCCTTTTTCTATCCCCTCCTTTCCGTATTCGTTCGATTGTTTTGTTTTTTGTTTGTTTTGGGGGGGTGTAGATAGTAAACAAAGCAACGTCATGTACTTTTACTTTCACTTTCGCTTTTACCAGCGGTGACATTGGATTTCAGGCGGTGGTGAAATATGGGGGCCATCGGGAAGCAACATGACACAATGAAAAATTTTATGCAGAGGTTTATGGTGCTTAATTAGAGAATTTATGATTGGGCTTAGGATTATTAATTGAAGATGCAATTATTGCAGGTAATAAATCATATCTTTATTGAATACATCTATGTGAGAACGCCACAGTAAGTAAATCCTGAATAAATGAAGAATGAGGAAATGTTAGCCTAATGAGTGGGTCAGGCAGTTGAAGCACAAGCTAAGCTTAATCAAAGTCGGAAGTGAAGGGTGCCTCGCCATAGGTTTGTAGTTAGCGAGTAGGTCTCACCAGACATTTGTACCGAGAAGAGAGTTTGATCTTCACTGGATAACCTATACTAATGGCGTTGTGCCAAAATTAAGCTTGGTAAATGTAAAGCTCAATAATGAGTGCAAGTGTTCCTATGCATATGTGTGTAGTGCTGTGCACATGTGCGGGCAAATCATGCGTATCGAGAAAAAAAACATTTGCTGTCGTCGACCAAACCGGAAGGTCGACCTCAATAGATTCTCCAATTATATCGTGGTAACGCCTTCGGTCAATCAACCAAGACGGCTTGTACTTTTCTTCTTTTAAAGAACCAAATAATTGAAGTAAATGAATGCACACATGAATGAGGAAAATATCGAAGGCTCTTAATATTTCATGAGGTCATCGATCTCTCTCTCGATCCATACTCAACAATACTTGCAACGCTTTGATTACTTACTTCACCATTATTTGAGGGCACAGAAAAGTAGATCATTGCCTCTGAACGAAAATAGATATACAGGAGGTATGTCCGAAAGCCATACAATATTAACAAATAACCAGGCTAATGGTGCATTAGTCCCTTCAAAGTACATCCCCTGGGATCTTTTTTGAAAAATTGGTTTCTAAATTATATATATATATATATATATATATATATATATATATATATATATATATATATATATATATATATATATTAGGAAATGGATATATGATCCGACTAAATGATAATGATTTGCGTTAGTTCACACAGAAACTCTTGTTTGAAATGATCTCCCGTTATTGGAGTGAAAACAGTTATTTGGACCGTTGCATTACTGGCAACTGTATAGCTTACTGGCAAAAACAACGCTACGTTGACGCAGCTATTCCAACGGTCGCATTTTCTTTAATTGATTATTCTATTTACGTTTTAAAAGCCAAGCGATTCATTAACCGTGTAATGACGGGAGAACATGTCAGAAAAGAGTTTTGTATGTTATATAAGGCAAATTTATAATCATAAGTATATTCCTTTTATGGATATATGTATATATGTATATATATATATATATATATATATATATATATATATATATATATATATAGTTTCAATTTATATTAGTAGAGTGCTCAATATCTTTATATAAAACAATCTCCATCAAGTGTGGCTTTTCTTTACTTTTCACTTATCTTTTACGTTTATTGGATCCTTCTGGTGGAATACTAGCATATATATATACATATATATATATACATATATATATATATATTTATATATATACATATATATATATATATATATATATATATATATATATATATATATATATATATATAAATATTTATATATATATATATATATATATATATATATATATATATATATATATATATATATATATATATATGAGACATTGAATTTTTGACTGGCCCCTTCCAATGCTGACAGAATTTGTAAAAGCTTTTTATTGCTACAACTACCAGTCAGGTTATGGGAGAGTGGTTTGCATGAATGGTCAGTCACCTACTATGTTCTCTGTCTTTTCAGAATGAATACCAAGCAAAGATAAGTAGCTTCTATAATAAGACATATTTCATCTCTCTTCCAATAGTCAAGAGAAGTTAATTTCAAATTATTGAGACTGCCCTGTAAACCTCACATATTACTATCAGTAGATTAAACCTATGGGACGGGAAAAAAGTTTGCTCCGATGGCCTAAGTAGTTCCATTTTCCCTACAAACTCTAGGCGTTTGTGATCTAGCTCAGGTAAAAGCCTGAGTGCTGATTCTCAAGGCAGGTAAATCAACATCACTTGAAAGATTAGTGCTATACAATCTCCCACATCCGGATTCCCCCCCATCTCACTTGATATGGTACTAAGCTTTCTACATATCTAGACTATGAAAAATCTTGTGATTGTGACATTTGCGTATTCCAAACTTGTAAAAGAAAAAAAGGGTTTTAGAAGTATATAAGGTACTCACTAAGTTTTTTTTTCTCTCAAATTCCGCAAAATTTTCAAAATGATCTTTTTTTTTCATTTTAGAATTCGTTGAATACGCGTCAAGGTTGTTTATTCGTCCTTCTTTTTCTCACTCCTCGAAATTAACAAAACAATTTGAAGGTTTTAGAACAATATAAGATCCTGACCTGTTAGATTGCACGTTCCTCCGATTCTCCTCGCTCCCCACAACCTAGAAACAAACGAGGTACTCCCCACTTAGACTGCAGGTCTGTCCCAAGGAGAATTGTTGGGGTGCAATCTCAGCACACTTATTCCTAACATTCTATCAGTCCGAGATGATAGAATATATCGAACCCGTCTCTCGTTACGGGCCTGTCTGGATTTTATATCCTTTCTCAACCTGCTGTAACAATTATCGAAGGACCACCCTCTGCTGTAATGATCATCAGAATGATAGACCATCCGTTGAACAAGAAGAATGAATAAACTAATGAAATCCTCGAGCGACTCCCACCCGTGAGAGGACGGCGAAACTAATAGAATTAAGGAAAATTCTGAGAGAAACCACGCTACCTGCCTCAGGTGTAACTATTTCACTAACAAGCCCATCGGAAGACCCAAACTTCTAATGAAAGGAAACATCTACGTATTCCCACAACGAGTCAACGTCACTAACAAGGTCATTGAAAGAGCAAATAATGTTTATCGAAGACGTCATGCTAACTTTCCCTGAACCAAAAAAAAATGTCACCGATAGAATAACTGTAAGACCTGGCATCTTTACCAGTTGAGCCACATTCCTTGCCGCGGTACAAACGAGACAAAAGTATAAAAGGGCAAAACTCCTTCATCAAAGGACAAAGAATCAAACGTCTTTATGAAATGATTTGAAATCTGGACGTTCGGAAATTAGTGTCGCACTTTTGGGGAGGGGAAATAAACTTACAGTTGTAACAAGGGATAAATGTATTTGTTGATAGCATTGTCATCGGCAATGGCGAAACGCGAATTCACTTACATGTATATCCCGCCTTCCGAATGTTTTCTTTTGGTGACTTCTTGCTTTTACGAAGAAAAGCGAAAATAGCGTTCAGGATTTGTTTTTGCAGCGTTTCGCTATTGA
>OY735204.1:72603876-72638876 GCA_963457665.1 Thysanoteuthis rhombus | reverse complement strand
GACAAGTGTTCATTTAGTGGTTTTGACTTCAAATCTTTTTGTTTTTGCTTTCTCTCTTTTTTCATTCTATTTTCATTCGTTTACTCAGTTTTCCTGTCTTTTTCCTCTCTTTATTTAATTCTCATTCGTTTACACCTTTATTCTTTCTTTCTTTCTTTCTTTTCCTTTATTTTATTCCATTACACCTTCATTTTTTCTTTCTCATTCTTTATTCAATTCTCATTCGTTAATACATTCATTCTTCTTTTCTTTTCTTTTATTCCATTCTCATTAGTTCGTATCTTCATTCTTTTTTCTCACTCTTTCTTTATCCCATCCTCATTCATTAATTCATCCATTCTTTCCTTTCTTCTTTATTCCATTCTCAATACTTCATATCTTCATTCTTTATTCTTATTCTTTCTTTATTCCATCTCCATTCGTTAATACATTCATTATTCTTCTTTTCTTTTTTATTCCATTCTCGCTCGTTCACATCTTCATTCATTATTCTATCTCTTTTTTATTCTATCTTCATTCTTTTAAATATTTATTTTTCTTCCTGTTTCACTTTCCTTCTATTCCATTCTCATTCGTTTATACATTTATTCGTTCTTTCCAAAGTCCAGTCTAGTTTGGCACAAGGCCAGTGTACCGTTCTCCGTGTGGATTGGACTCCCCACAGCACTAATTCAGCTAGACTAGATTACTAAACATTATATCTAGACGAGAGACGTAATTTTTCTTTTAGCGTCGTTTCATCACTAGCAATTTAGCGTCCGTCGTTTGACATAAACCTTCCCCACGATTCACCAGACTATTGCGGGCGTTGCGGAACCCGTACTTAATTAGTCCGATTCTTCAGGCCATTTATTTTTCGCTGGCCACTGTATTGCAAATGATCTCTGAGGATCCAAGTCAAGCATCCAGCGGTTGTCTGACATTGTGCTTTCTTGTGACCCTTTTTTTTGTTATGCATGATCCCCTCCTGTGCATGTTGCATGATTCTCAGTTTGAGGCCCAATCTTTTTGATTTGGTGACTATCGGGAGGATGTATGGGTTATATACCCTACTTTTTGGACTAATGGGATTTTCTTGTTCTTGAAGGCTCCCATACTCTAACCAAAGCTTGCAAACCTAGAGTGACCTTTTGCTTGATTTCTTCTCTTTTTGAAGATGTCTTCCGAAGTAGATGTAGAAATCTACTTCATCTTCATCTTGGCGTTTTCGATTTTAATTTCTGTGTCTTTATCGACTGTTTTATCGGACATATTTTTTTTTACTGAAATTCACGAGGAGACCAACTTTCTTGCTTTCTTCATTCAATTTGTCTAGCACTATTTGGAGATCATTAAGGTCCTCACCAAGAAGAACGATGTCGTTTCAGCAAATCTGAGGTTACTTAGGTAATTTCCGTCCATTCTTAAAGATCATCTCGTGGCGGGCTGTAAAGACTTTGGATGAGCTCATATATCCCTTTCAAACCCTTTTCTTAAGCTGAAAGGATTACGAGTCTTTATTTGGCCTGGTAACGGAATTGCTGCGTCTTTAAATTCGTTGCTATGCTTTGATATATACAGGGTCTAGGACGTTGTATGATAGCATTGAGGGTTTTCAGGGCTTCTTTGAATTGGCAAATGCTACAGCAAGAGGCATTTTATATTCTGCTGCTTTTTCTTGTAGTTGGTTTACTGAATGGAGATGATCGATAATCGAGTAACTTTTCCTGAAGCCAGCTTGTTCCTGTGGTTAGTTTTCATCTAGCATTTTGATTCTTCGATTTGTGATCACTTTGGTGAAAAATCTATGGATGCAGTAGAGTTGACTTATTGGCCTGTAGTTTTTCGAGTTTTCTTTTTTTTATTATGTGCAAAAGTTGAATAGTATAGCTAGTTTCCAAGTGATGACTTTACCATCCTTTTTTAGTAGGTCGATGATGATGTTATCTGGTCCACTAGGCCTTTCTGTTTGTTTGGTGACTTGCTTCATCTACCACGATATAACTTCAGGGAAATCTTCGAACTGGTCACCCATGGTCTGTTCAGAGTTCTATATCTTGTTTGGAGGAATAAATGTTTTTGTCGAATTATTGGGCATATCATACTATTTGGTTTGGTCTCCATTTTCTTGGAGCACAGTAGTTATTTATATTCTTCCTGTACTGAAAGTATTTTTTATACTTTTGAAGCCCTTAATTTTATTAAGAATCTTTAGATGACTGCCGTCCTGTTTCTTCTTTAATTTTATTTTTGTTTCTTTTGGATAACTTTGTTCAGTTCTGATGCTTCGATCATTTTTCTTGTTGTTGGCGGTGGCTTGAGATTTCTGCATTTTCTGGTACAAAGTCACAAAGTAAGACAGCCATTGAGGATTGTACGCACTGCATTAGTTACATCCGGGTAGGTTAGATTGCTAACTCCTTGCAAAATGGCATTTATCTACTGAACTCAGCTCAGTCTGGAAGAAGGCCACGGCAGATGAGGATCTAACTCACTACAACTAAACGCTTACGAGACTAGAATGCCAAATAGTATTCACGACGAGGCGTCTATACAGTCATTCCGTTAGCTTAATCCAATAGACATCCAGGACGCTATATTGAGGCACTTAAAATCGAATTCAAGGCACAGAGGTGATGGTCTACAAGACTAACTCACTAACCAATGCTCCAAGACGAGACAGCTATATTATTATATACTAAGCTTAGCTTAGTCTGGAGAGTATCCAATCCAATACAAAAGTGGTGTACAAGACTAGCCACAGGTCAACACAAAACAGTCATACAATTATAAGCTAAGCTCAACTTAGTCTGGTTCAAGGCCCTAGCAATGGAGCGAAATGTATGGATCGATCTTATTACACCAGAAAATTAGTCTACAAGACGAACTTACTAAACATTGCTAAACTGTAGAGGTTATATCTATTCTATTTCATCCTTTTCTCTCTTTTCTCCTCGAATTACAAACGGTAAACCAAAACTGTCGATATAGGTTTCTCTAGTTATTAAGTTGGTCTAGCTGGCTAGTTATCTATGTATCTATTACGTGTACAAACTGCACCAATGGAGCTAAAAGACGAAGAACATTTAAGCGTTCACTCTTAATTCTGTCTGGAATAAAATAGAAATTAAAAAAACGTTTGTCACTTTCAAAATCCCTCACCCAAATTGGTCCCTAATAAGGGTTCAATCCACATTGTGATTCTATGCAATATCTGTCACTTGGTCTGTGTTTTGTAGTGTAAACACTTATTTTGTTTTTGGTTGTTTTGTTTTCAGACTTTCTTTGTGATCACTGCCCCCAAAAAAGGCGAGAGAAGAAACTTATTAATTGACCGCCTCTTTTCCCAGCGTATTAATCGGTCACCTCCAACTTAGCATGTTACCAAAGAAGTTGGTCTTACTTTTCTCTTCTGTAACCGCTTTTTTTTTATCCAAGTCTTTCTTTCTTTATTAGTCAACATCTTCGTTCGTTTCTTCTCTATTGGGTCCTTTTCACTTTAAATAATCAATTTAGTGTCTTTTTTTCTTGCACAATAAAACTCTGACGCATTCTCGTTTTTATACTTTATTTTATTTCACCACACATCCCGTAAACACAAGCCAAGAGCCCAATAAATTATAGCAGAAGGAAATGATGTCCACCAAAGCAAACATCGTCGTTGTCGGCGATGGACAGCTAACGCTGAGGGCGAGATCTTTCCCGCCAAGTGACAACTGCAGAGAGAGGACCCGAGTGAACCAATCCACTCGCAACGACGTCCCCTGTCGTGTTGTCTAGTCAAAACAATTGCAAGCCGTTGGCAGTACTGCAGAATCTCCATTTGAGGAAAATTCATTTCCGGTTTCGTTTTCACTTTCGCCATTGCCGGAAGTGTGACGCTGCTTGAAAATTTACAAATGATTCGCCTCCTCAATGGTTATCTACAGAGCTTGGTGATTACAGTACAGTGTAGCAATAAATTAGAGGCCTGAACTACGAATTTGCCAATACTTGGATGACGTTTCAGAAAATGCCAAAACACTTGTTTTTCCATGGAATCTCTAATAAAAATAATTTTCACCTGTTGTTGAGATTAGATTGTATGAGCAAATTATGCATATAATAGCACTATTCTGTAAGTAACACATATCTTTGTTCCTAACTCGCAACAATCGATTTTCGTGAATTTTTCAACACATTTCATGGTGAAATCATTTACAATATTTGGCTGTAGTTGGGTTATTTTTTCAAGTTCTTCTCTAGTAAAAACCATTTGTAATGAATTGAACAACTAGTCACTCTTTTTTTTTTTTAAATATGTGCGCGTGATTAGATTGTGTTTTTTGTATGTTCCAGGTCTTCTGACCATACATTTTCCTCAACTGACTTGAAATTGGCATCAGTACTCCATGAAAGATTTCTTGGGGGGGGGGGCGATTATTTGACCTTTTTGGGGCCTTATCCCGATGGGTTTACCAATGACATCTATTTTTTACATTTTAGATTTTTTTCTCTAGAAAACGCTTTTGATTTCATGAATATGATTTATCTTAAACACATTTGTTCTTTTTGATTTTTTTTCATTACTTAAGTTTTTGTTCAATTATTGACCGTGATATCGAGATAACATTGTCATTCTATCAGTGATATTGACGTTCATTCTTGACCACTGAGAGTATTTGATAATTCGACAATTTAGGAAAATGACTAAATTATAAATCGGAATTATACATGAATTATCAGAAGTTAGAATATATAAGAAGTTATAATTTAATCGTTTTTCAAAATCATCGAATTATTTAATTACGCACACACATACATACTTATATATATATATATATATATATATATATATATATATATATATATATATATATATATATATATATATATATATATATATATATATGAATATGTAATTCTATATTTATATTAAATCATAAATTGTTCGAAATAACTGACAAATTTTGTCTATTTGATTGTTTTGTTAACTTTCCTAGTTCGCGTACCAAATTTTCATTAATTTCATCGAAGTTTTTTTTCAATCAAGAGCGTTTTGCATTAGTTTCTATGGCAGATTTAAAGAGCATTATTCATGATTATGATAGTTATAAATGACAACACTTAACAGACAAATATGAAATTATAATAAAAAAATAATACTAACTGCTCTTTAAATACCACGATCACACTTTCTTGATAATGACCGATGATGGTCGAATGATCTCGATCCATCAACTTGTTTCAAAAAACTTCAATGACATCAATGAAAGGTTTGTACACAATCTAGAAAAATTATTTTTAGAAAGTCAAATAGACAGAGTTTATCTGTTATTCCTAAAATATGTTTAAATGAAGAAGTGCTGCCTCAATAGAATATATATATATATATATATATATATATATATATATATATATATATATATATATATATATATATATATATATATATATATATATATAATTTCTGCATACTGGGTGCAATATATATATATATATATATATATATATATATATATATATATATATATAAAATAGAAATAAATCATCAATAAAAAAAAGAGGGCAGCGAACAAAAATCAAACAAGTCCGTACAGTTATAAATTCGCTGTTGGAAGCGAAGGACACAGTAGAAGAGTTCTGCAGAGACATCGAGGCCCGATGATGAATTTCTGTTTTATTCGCTGCTTTTAAAATATTCTGTCCTAGTCCAACTAGAGATTCTATCGAAAAAAAACTGCTCAGACAGAATTAGTGAAATCTGCCTAAATACTACGTGTACAGAATATTTCAATACACTTTCAATTGATTATATTCGTTTGCTTTATACATTTGATTATTTTTCAATGTAAAATTATAATTAAGTCCACTCTGATGATTCTAAGAGTTGTTTTAAATACTTCTTTTTCTCGTTTTATGCTTTGCATTGTCCCGAGGCAATGTGTATAGTTTAATTGGAAAAGACGTTGAGTTTCTCATCTATTCAGTTGAACAACCGTAGTCATCAAAGATAGCAAAGGTTTTCATCTTAATAGGTCTTCTTTTATAGGTGTTTGTTTGTGTCCCAGTGTTCCTGGCCATATCAATTTGTCTGTAGACTTGGAAATTTGCATTAGTACTCCACTAGACCTCTTCTATTTTTTTTCTTTGTGGGTGCAGTTTTTTTTTTTGTTTTTTTTTACTTTTTTAGGTCTTTATCTTGTCGGATTCAATAATGAAATCTAGATTCCTCAGAATTTAGATGTTTCCTTATTCTATTTTAGATGTTTTCCGGTGGTAAACGCCAGTGATGTAAATAAAATATATTCTTATCATATCTATTATTCGATAGAATTTTTTTTGCTTGTCTACAAATTTTGACGCTACGGTTGTTTAATTATTGATGTTGATGGCGAGTTGATGATATTTTTGTTCAAAGCCAGTTAGCATGATGTATTTGATCACAAAATATTTGCTCTTTCAATGACCTGGTTAGCAATGTAGATTCTTTCGAGAATGAATGATATTTTCCTCTTCTTTCGATGGACTTGTTAGTGGATTGGTTGCACCTGAGGCAGGTAGTGTGGCTTCTGCCGGAATTTTCATTAATTCTATTTGCGGTCCTCTTATGTTGAGAGAAAAGTAGATCGCTTGAGGACGATGTTAGCTTGTTCCATTGCACTTGGTAAGCAGGTAATCTATTTTCAATAGAATTAGTTCCAAAGCGCGATTTTGTCCTAGGTAATAATGATGACTATTATACATGAACCGGTTTTATTCCGAATGCAAAATTTCGCCATTATTCTCCGAACACCCTAATATGTTCATGTCGATTATGTTCGTGTCAGTTTTAGTCCTGCCTTGCATCACTTATCATTGTGTAGTTTCAACATGAATCGTTATCTGCTAGAATCTATTACATCAAAAACATGTCACTTGTTACACACTTACGTTTTATCATATTTTTTTTCACCACAATATGCTTTGCAGACCCCACATAATGCAGTTAAGAATCCAGTAAACTACGAAACCAGATGCCTTCTGGTGAACGTGTCAAACGTAATTGAATATATATTCAATTAATGTCATGAGCGAAAAACAGAAACCCCAAGAGACGCAGATCGATTGAATCACAATGCTGATGTCTTGTATCGATTCCAGATTTATTTAAAAACAAAAAACACAGTAAGTGCAATGCCTTCGTCTAGTTAATAGTTTGCAACGGATCACACACATAATTGTCGGTGACGCTAGCATTTAATCCGGAACAATGACAAACCCTTTTTCTTGATTTTTAATGTATTTCTATTGTAATGTAATTTACAATGTATTTCTATAGTGGAAACATTAGCAATACATCTATATTAGACATAAAATAGACCTATTCTGCTTGCAAGGCAAGCATTATTACCTGACCAATGAAAATCCCTTTTTGTCTTGATTTCCAATACATTTTTTAATAGAAAATCATTTACCTTATACACATAGAAATCCTATCCTGTTAGTGACGGTTGCATTAATGCCTGACAACTGAAAATTCTTTTCTTGCTGGTTTTCAATGTATTTATATTTTAAAATCACCAGCTGTACATTTGCTCCATACACAGATTGGCTCTATCCAGTCAGATACGTTTACATCAATTCCTGGACACTGACAATCTCTTTCTTCCTGATTATCAGTGCATTCTTGAAGTAAAATTATCAGCAATATATTTACTTTATGAACTCATAGTAACCGTCTTCTCTCAGTAATCCTTACACTAATTTTTGACCTTCAACAATCCCATTCTTTTCAATGTACCTCTATAAAAACAAACATTTACAATACGTAAAATAGCCTTATTCTGTCAGTAATACTTGCGATCATTTATGCTCACTGATATTTTTTGCTCTGGGTTTTCAATGCAGCCCTATAATAGAATCATTAGCAAGGCATACATTTTAGACAAATAATAACCATAATTTATCAGTAATGCCCGAATTCATTCCCAGTCACTGTCAATTATTTGACCCTATATTTACTGAGCGCAGCTTACAAACTGAGTGCCGAATCTTGCTAAAACTCCAAAACGTCGGCGCTAATTACCGACTCTGATGGCACGTAAAAGCTTTCATACAAATTTCGAGGAAGGCATTAATGGGATCTTTCCGACTTTCTCTCCTTTTTAAAATTCTTATCTTTTACGTTGGGATAATTCCTTCACTAATCATCCTTGTAAAAGATCGTTTTAGATGATATCTTTTTACATTCCACCTTCACAGAATTATTGGGGCGAAGACATTGGCATGAGTTGCTGTAATTTCATGGATTTAGATTCCTACTGATGATTAGGGGAATGCAAGTGGCCTAACGGTTTTGAGCACTGGAAATGAAAAAGGCAAACAGAGTTCAAACTCCGGTGGAGACAGATTGCGTTCACTTCACATTAATGCAATTGGAAAAAGCATGGATCCATTTCTTGTTTCTCATTTATGGGTGGATAGCTGGCTTTGGTTTGCAATTAAGTCTCAGAGACAGACAACTGAATTCAAACCTTGCCAAGGATAGAAGGTGATTTCGGTGTGGTGTTAGCAACTTTAACCTCTAAATACTTACTTGCAACTGAAACCACAGCAACATCATTCCAAACAAAGTGTGATGTGATTGCGACCCTATGCTCTACAAGGAGTCCGTAGGAATCAAAATAACAAGGAAATAAATAAAGGAAATATAAAGAAAAAAATGTATCTAATTAATTTTTTTCAATTTCTCAATTCCAGGTCAATGTGAAGCCGGACAGCAAAGATTACATTTACCTTTGGAGTCATTTTTTGGCAAAACGTTGGGTCTTATATTTCATTGAATATATCTGCTGCAAGAAATATTTCAATCCGTTAGCAAAGAAAATTGCTAAAACTGAACAGAGGGTAGTGGTAAAATCAGCGGGCATGGAAAACTGTAAGCCACGTCCATGTACTCGGTTGAAATGAATTCATAGATCAAATACAACTGATGTTATTGTTTCATACGACATCACTCTTCCTTCTACTCTCTGTCTCTCTCCCTTTCTGTTGGCGTTCGAAATTGCAATGTGAGTCTGTATTCTGGAACGTATGAAACTAAGGTAGTAAAATGGAATTTTTGTTACAATAATGTAATAAAAAATGTTCGATTTGTAGAACAAGGTAAGAAATAATTAAAAGTAAAAAAAAAACAACAACGGAACGATATTCTCTCAGCTCACTTCAATACAAATCTCTATTATTCACTAATAAAATGCAATGTGTATAGAAGGCGAATTTCCAATGTCATAGCAGTGCAAATCTACTATCTACTTATAAAAAATGCGATGTTTATTTCCGTATATTTCAAACATCCTTGTTTTATCAAATATTATAAATTCAAAACCAGGCACTACGAGTTGGCACAATGCTGCTACAGCACCGAGTTCGAATTCTGTTCGAGACATTTTATATTAACTTTGTTTTATTTTCTTTGGAAAAGATATGAGCCTACTTCTCCATGCACGCTGACTCGTCACCAGATATCTAGAAAGAAATACCTCATTACTGGCATGTCATGATCGTCGATGAAGAAAAGAACGGTTTCCCATAACTTCCTTGTCTACGCAAAGGGAAGCAGGAAAAAAAACTTCCTACCCCCCCCAATTTAACCACGAAAGGGACCAATCGAGTACTTTTGAGTTTGAGTCCTATAGTAAACGGACAGTTTACACCCCCCTCAGCGCTACTTCCTTTGCTTTTTATTAAACTCCGCTACAAGTCAGAAGTTGACTGTGTTTTTCTACAGTAACAATAAGAACAAGCCTAACTAAATTTAGTGAACTCTTCACTCTTTGTCTGTCTTGTTAAACCAAACTGATTTCTAACTCAACATTCCCTAGCATGATTTGAAACCAAGACCAACAGACAAGTACTGGTCTTTCTTAGCAACTGAGCTAATAATAATAATGATAATAATAATAATAAGAAGAAGAAGAAGAAGAAGAATTTTTATGTTTGCAATATGCAAGGGCTTATTCCATTCCAACAAATAAATATATCTATACTAAGAAAGTTTCATTTTTATTTTTTCTTCATCATATACACTAAAATAAGTCGTAGAAATCATCTTTACTCAGAATAGAAGAAGTAGTTGAGTTTGACCCTACACTAACCAGGTTTCTTTCTTCCTCTTGTTTCATATCTGCAATACAAAAGTTCCTTATACACCTGCTCCTTGACTTACGGCCGGGTTCTGTTCCGACTGGCAGATTGTATATCGAGATTGTCTCAAGTCGGACAAATAATTTATTAACCATGTTTCATTTTCAAAATACAATTATTTGTTTTCTATTTCATGGCTACATTTGTTGAATAGTGTGTTCTTTTGATACATTTTGCATATATATATACATATGTACATCATAAGTGTATAATCGGCTCTATACACACGTACAAACACTATGTAATGTACAATCTCTTTGCTTTTTTTTTCATTTTTATGTACTATTGTATCGACACAGCTCTTGTATTCACGCACACCCGAGCAAATCTCATATTTACTTATATTTCTTTTATTCAGAAGCGTAACTTTTATATTCACATGATTTGTTTTTCTTATCCACGTGTCTCGGACGTATGTACGGGTGGTTGAAAGTCGAGTTAGTCGTAAGTCGGGGAGATGGAGTAGATAACTATAAACCTGCGCTTTACTTCAAGTCGTGTAATGTATCTATTTCCTTAGCTGAAATACAGAGTGGAGTCAACAGTTGTGATATCTCTTTAGAAGTAAAATCCCTCTATTACACGCTCCCAAAAGGAAGGTAAATTCAATCAGCACGGAAACCGTCGGACCTCTACCCTCATCTAGGGAATCCAATTATGTTCTGGCGCTTTTCATTCGCCTTACCCTGTAGCGACATCTCGGCGGACACGATGATTAAATTCCCCATCTCCATATTTGGGTCTCTGAGTTCATTGAATTTTCGCAAAGGAACTCAATTTGAGAGTAATGAACTCTCCAGATTCCTCTGAATTACATTGTTGCCAGATATCTTTTGCCGAACAAGAGCGAAATTTGTATGGTCTTCAGACAAAATCAGGCAGCTTCAGTGCGAAAAATTATCAAATAACTTTAAAATCCATCATCAGATTGAATTTGTATGGTTTGGGGACCACATTGATGGTTTTGACGTTGGTTTTGGCAACAACTGGGTTAAATAAATTGGAGTGGAGAATATTATACCATTTATCATAGGATTATTCTTTCTTGCTGCAATTAATGCATGAGGAATTTTTTAAATATAGCTGATATTCCTCTAGATCTTCAAATCGTGGGGCGCATACCCTAGAGAATACAATTTAAAATTACTGGCGGCAATAAAGAATTCGATTAAGAAGAGCCAAAAGCGCTTACGATTGAAGCCAACTAAATTGGAGTCTGAAATCAAGATCCTTTGCTGTAAGCATCATAGTTTTACAAGATTAACAAAATTGAAAATTCAAATATATTATATCTTTCTAAATGAAATTGTAAATTAAAATGGTATTATAACAGCGTGTCATATCTAATTGAGAAAATCGTGAACTCAACTTTTTCAAAAAAAAATGTTGAAATTGTCACACAATTAAGTTTTCTGTGTTTGTTTTAAAAAAACTCTGAATTTTGGTGGATTTCCAAATTTAAAATATCTATTTATATTTTTACACTTTTTCAACACAAAATTTGTTTTGTTGTATTAAAGGAGACATCATTTTTATATTTACATATCGAGGCGGAACATGGAGCAAAAACGTTACGAACCGCTTCTCTACCGAGAATTTTTCCCAAACCCGGATTCAGTTATGATGTATGATTGTCTTTACCAGCACAAGGATATGCTTATCGCAGACTGGAAAGCTACTGCGAATTGTGTTAGATACGACAGAAACACCAAAAAAATGTTAGTATCTACAACTCTGTATACACCTAACTTCAGTCATCCATTGCCGCTTGAGACTGATATGACTGGAGCAGCATTAGGTGGCACCCTCTCACGAGTTGGACTCACCCTAGTTTTCCATTCAATATTACAGTCTGCATCTGAAAGAAAACAATATATGATCAAAGAAGATAACTATTATATATACGATTGAAAAATGGCAAAATCCAAATCTTGCTCGAAGCTTCCTTATTTTGTATTCATTCTACTTGCTTAACGGTTATTTGTGGGAAACAAAACTAGAAATAAGATGAAAGCCAGAACAATCCAAAATTACTTGGGAAGAGAATCTTGTTTTTTGACTTTTGTCCCTGGGGATTATCATTCGCTATGGGTGTCTGTCTGTCTTCGTTGTTGTCGTCTCCTCAGTCTCAATTTGATAACTTCGTAATTCTTAAATATATATAAATTTTGTATGTAGGCTTGTGAATAAATTCTGAGGGAGGATGAATTATGACTGATCAGATTATTTGTTTACATTTTCATGAGCAAAAACGTTGTTTTCCTTTACAATTGGGAAAATTCCTCAAATCTGATTTTGATGAAATTTGGCAATAATGTTGGCCAAACCCCTGGAATAGAAAAATGGCGAATTACAGTCAGTCCGATTGTACGTTTACACTTTATACGTTAATAACCATTTGTAAACATACACGAAATATGGAACTTAAGAAGTGTTGACTCAATTAGACTGAAAATTGTAATACAGGATTTGGGGCATCTTTGTATTGCAAATATTTAACGTTTTTAAGAATTTTATAGTTTGAATGAAAGAAAATGGGATAACTCGATCCTAGTGAACAACTAGTTGCCTTCCCCCCCCTCTCTCTCTCTCTCTCTCTCTCTCTCTCTCTCTCTCTCTCTCTCTCTCTCTCTCTCTCTCTCTCTCTCTTTGTATTTCTGTCGAGAAACAGAAAACTATTTTTTCCAGTTGCCCAAAGGCATCAAAAGTTATACAAAAAGTTTCGGATTTTAGAAAGTATCTTGAAAAAATAATTCTGTTATTTGTATAGCTTGAGTTTTCTTCTTCGTTTAGTATAGTTATAGAAATAATTGACAAATTCTAGAATTTTGATTCTTCAGATATGTTTTTTTGGGTGGATTACTTGTCTTACTTTGTCACTTTAAATGAGTAGAGTAAATGAGTTATAGTCATTTTCCAGGGGGTGCAAATGTGTAAATCACCTCGTTGCACCCCTTCAAAGACGCCCATTGGCATCACAGATTTATCTCTCATATCGATCTTTTTATTCCTTCCATCGTTAACTGCTAGATAAAATATGCAACTCTGTACTTGGAAGAATATGCCAATCAGTGAAGAGAACACTTTGTGTTGATCATTAAACAGGGTGTAGTTTGTACATGCCTTTTTGATACATTTGAAATGCATTGGATCAAAGTTGAGTTATTGTATTTACGCACTTTATTGAGTGTTATGCTCAAATATTAGTTGATGTGCTTAGACAGTGACCCAGACAAAAGCCGATGCGCGCCAATATGCCACTGATATTATTGTAATTCTCCAAGCAACTCCAGAGGAAAAGAATACTTTTCTGTGTCTACTCGTTGAGGAGACAATTCTTCGAATTGCAAGGGGTGGCTTTATGAAATCTTGAGGATGATTTTGTTCAATTTGCTATTGAAAATGAGATTGCTTTTTCTTATTCCAAAAACTTATGACTTGAAACTGTTCTATGATAAATATTAGCCATCTAAGTTATAATCTTAAATTCGTTCGACAATCCTGATTGGTTAAGAGGATATGGTCTTGATTGGTTACTGACATATTGTCTCTCTTTATTACACTTGACTAGTTATTTGCTGTGAAAAATCACAGATATATTTGGATTATTATGAGAGGATTTTTTTTAAAGAAACTACCAAAAGACATAATGCTTTTGGTAGCAATACCTATCTGTATTTTAGGAGTTGGAACAGTTTTTCCACAGTCATACTTCAAAGTTCAATAATTTCCCACTTCTAAGCTGTTGATCAAACGAATCAGTCTAAGCAATTTCACCTGAAGTTTTAGCTAAAAAAACTGGAAGTGTCAATTGTTTCAAATATCTTTATCATCAAAATTTTCACTATTGAGTGAAAGAGTTCATCGTCACGAACCGACGTACAGAAAAATTACACTATTCATTACATGAGTGGATTTTTATGGCGCTTGTCTGCGTCAAAAATGATGTATTCGACAGCCAGATTAGAGATGGGGGAAGGCAAACATCCCCCGCTTATTACTGGTCGCTTTATTACTGGTGTAAATGTTCGATCGATTGCAGTTCCAAGAACGAAACAAGAATGGCGGCTGCTCGGCGTTAATAGTGTGAATAAGCGGGGAAAATACAAAGACCGCCATGATGAAATTATTAATGGGTTAGATGTGACGATTTTTAGGGAACAGAATAATACGAAAATGGCAGTTGGTATCTTCAAAGGGAAAGATCAATCGATGAACCTTGTCATTATATATATATATATATATATATATATATATATATATATATATATATATATATATATATATAATGGCTATTATTCTATATATGATGAACATTATATAAATGTAAATATATATGCGTGTGTGTATTTATAATGACCATCATAAAAAATTATATATATACATACACACACACACACACATATATATATATATATATATATATATATATATATATATATATATATATATATATATATATATATATATATTGCTACATCCTGGTAAATTGTTTCATTGATCTTTTCAAAAATAACGAATATATATATATACAGAGAGAGAGAGGGGGGAGAGGGGGAGAGAGAGAGAAACGGGGGTAGATATGAATATGATAACCATTATTTGTTCCTTTATATACGTGCATATGTATGCGTGGTCATGTTTCTTCCTCCCTGTAAATGTATGCATTCCTGCATATATCTATATTCATAAATATTTTCCATTTATATATTATTCATTCAATTATTTTGTGTGTGTGTGTGTGTGTGTGTGCATTGCATGTGCTTATGTGTGTGGATATATATATATATATATATATATATATATATATATATATATATATATATATGCGTATATCTGTGCGCATGCATTCATATGTATGCATGGTATATTCATATAGATTGTTTTGTTGTGTAGATAAATGCGTATGAGAGGGTGGATCAATATGTCCGTTGCCTGACTCGTAGTTATTAGCTGATTTTTCTTTAATATCGCCAGCTGAAATAAAGGGTGTTTTATACGTCTTCAAACACAATTTTTCTTTCATTGTTTCTATTCCTTTTCATTGCAACTCTCAGACCGTTATTCCACGACCGCTTGTAAACTACTGATTCCAAATAGCCTTCTTAGTCTAATTGGTAAGGCAGCTGTCTTGGACAGAAAGGCTCCCCGAGTATAAAAAGAAAAATGCTAATTTGAGTGTCGCAGGGGCAAATACTAGTACATACATATTACTAAATAGTACAGAAATTACTAACAGCATTACTGACAAAGGGGACAATAAAAACGAAACGCGCCGGGGTGATTAGAAGACCAGTGGTCACGTGCTTTTTAGCAGTGCGTAAAATCAAACCAAGAGACAGCTCTGCTAGTTATGAACCATGAAACGTGCAAGAATTATGCTAGGCCTCACATGGAGAGACCACAATACAGCACAGTACATCCGGAAAAAGACAGGAGTCAGGGACATCATAGAATCCATTAAAAATCTCAAGTGGCAGTGGGCCAGCCATGTTACAAGAATGGCGGACAACCGATGGACATCGCGACTCACGACTCTGGATCCCCCGAGATCACATGCGCAACCGAGGCTGGCAGAATATTTGAGAGAGAGACGAGCAACACAAATTCAGAAAGTACTCGCTCCGCGACACCCATGATAAAGTGCGAATCTTTGGGAATGTCTATGTCCAACGACGGACGTTAAAAGACTGATGATGAAAATGGACTCTGAAAGAGAAGTATTTACTCTTGATTCGCCAATAGAAGGGTAATTGGCTAGGGGAGGTTCCAAAAATATTGTGATCATGATTCTTCGAAGATTATACGTAGGATAAAATATGAAGGGAATAATATAAATACGAAGAATTTAACGCATGAGACCTTTTTGCGATAATCCCTCAAAGAAAGAACCGTCATTAATTATGGTTCTTGAAGGCGGGAGAGAGACCTGTAAAACCTTATGACATTGAGAATGGGAATTCGTCTCGAGAATAACAATCAATCTTTTACTTGAGAAGTGGGTAATTTACCCCTCAAAGTATTTATGTAGAGGCAAAACGGCTACTTCCACCGTCTATACTATTAATGCGCTGGTTACGATCTCCGTGTGTTACGCTGTGATTGGTTAATTCGTCAGAAACCAATCAATCACGGGAGAGAGGGAATATTTATAATGCAGAAATTTGAATAAAGCAGACGATAAAAAAACTCATTTTCTTTGATACGTTAAAGAATTACAAGTCTGAAAAAATATATGTAAAGATTCAGTTCAGTAATCCAGAGTAATTGTTCATGAAAATGTAAATACTTCTTTTCAATATAATTTTAATTTGAAAAAAAGTTACTTCCTTTGCTGAATATATCATTTTATTGCTATGTAGAATTAAGATACAATTTTTTCTAATATTATTAATCTTATTTTTCTGAATTGAAAGAAAGAAATACAACTTATTTTATTCAAAGAGTTTTTCTAACAATTGAATTCCCTTTTAGTTGTTTGTGTTGTTGATACGACGTTTAGGCCGATTCATTCACGGCCTTCTTCAGGTACATTATCCGAATGTGATGATAGTAAACAGAATTCTCCAGGTTGCACCACCATCAAATTTGGGTATAACACCTGAAGAAAGCTGTAGAATGAGTCGAGCGAAACACAAACGTCAACTCAAACGAGAAGAAGGAGTTCAACTGTCCGGAAAACTCTCCGAGTGTTATTTCATTTAGAAGGAAAGAGTGGAGAAAAAGAGTTAGGTAGTTCACAGAAAGGATATAAAGAGAGGGGGAAAATGGATTTAGGTGATTCAATAAGAGGGTAATAAGAGTAGGTTAGAAGTTAGATAGTTTACCGAAAAGGAAGGAGAGTTTGTGCATATGAAACAAATCTATAAATGTATAAAATTTGGATGAAATCATGGACAGGCAACTAAGATTGGAAGGGAGATAATGTGGATATACGCGCATATTTTGAGAGCAGAGTGGAGGTATGAGAATGAATAATCCTCGTTGTCAACACCTGTGAAATTTCCAAGGGGTTCAGCTAGTTTTGATGAATAATCCGCCGGAGAAAATCTGGGTCTTCAGAAACAGAAGGAGAAGCAGAAGAGAAAAAAGGGAGGGTGAAGAAGAGACAAGGAGAGGAGTGAGTAGGGAGGAAGCAAAAGAAGAAAAGACGAAAAGAAAATAAGATGAGGTCGAAAAGGAAAGGACAAAATAGAAAAAAAGCAGGAGGGAAAAGGACAAAAAAGAGAAGAGAAAGACGAGCAGAAAACTAAAAGAGGAGTTGAACAGCAAAAACAAAGAAGAAGAAGAAGAAGAAGAAGAAGAAGAAGAAGAAGAAGAAGAAGAAGAAGAAGAAGAAGAAGAAGAAGAAGAAGAAGAAGAAGAAGAAGAAGAAAAAGAAGGAGGAGGAGGAGAAGAAGAAGAAGAAGAAGAAGAAGAAGAAGAAGAAGAAGAAGAAGAAGAAGGAGAAGAAGAAGAAGAAACTATTATTCACTGGATAATTTGGACTATTATCCTCATCATGGTTGTTATCGCCACAACCTTTTGGCTGCTATCCATCAGGCCTTCTTCAGACATCAGTTGTATTCAGTAATCTTCTGGAAATTTTGAACCGAGCACTTCATTCAATCCACGGGGGTAGATTGTTCTCTGTCCATGCCAGGGTGGATTCTAAGTATTGCTTATTCTTCTCAGTCTGTGGTGTTGGTTGTCTGCCGCTTCCACTCAATCAAGTGTAAATGATTTCTCGACACTACCTGTCTCAGGAAATGATCTCGCAACCCATAGATAGGATACTTGATACCCTTTACTGATGTCATCATCCACTTCCTAATTTGTCCCGAGGGAGACGAACTTGATTCCATTTTACCGATTTGACGTAAATCCTACACCCATTTGTTGAACTGATCTTACCCAAGCGACGTATTCATTAATCAACCTGTCATCTTCCCCATGATTTCACCCACTCTCGTAAATATTGTATGTGACTCTGAGATAAATATCGCCTCAACACTCCACACGAAATATTAATTTCCGACAACATTCTATCTTTTTTAGAATGAAAATGAAAAAATTAAAAAAGACACCTACACGCGTTATACATCCACAAGAAGAAAATACCTTTTACTTGCTAAGATATGAGACGTGATTTATAATGATGGCGTCGATTAACTAAAATGGCTTCCTTTCTGTCTAAACCAGATTGTAATGTATCTGCACACCGTGATGATTTGTCTTTCTTTCCCTTTCTTTTATTTGATATTTCATTTTTATTTCTTTCTTTGATTACGAATTGTTCATCACGTTTCTTTGTTCTGGAGTATGAGGAAACTAGATAAATAATTTTTTTTTAAGAAGGAAAATTGTTAAATGTATAATAAGATTATATTATCACATCACAATGGCGATGCCTTTTGTTTTAGATGTTGGGTTTTTTTTCTTTTCTTATCGGGTTTTCAGTGTTTGTATCTGTCTGTCTCGGTTGCTTTTTATTTACTAAAGCTAAACCTTTTTTTTTTTTAATTTTTCTTCATACCTGATTTGAGGCTTGAACGATAGCTCAATGAGAAGAGATGTATCCATTCCTTTCCCAGGGGCGTTATTGCGAAGTGAACACCAACTTTCATCATTATCAACCTTTTTAGCGTCTATCGTTGAACCTTCCCCAAGATTTGTCAGATTTCTCCCGCGTGTGCGGGCGTTGCGGTGCCAATCTATCTAAATCGTATTTTCTGCCGGTGAAAATTCTGCATATGACCTCTAGTGATCCATGTTGTGAGTCATGATGTCCTGCAGTTGTCTGACATTCTTGCAACATGGCCTGCCTGCCTATTGGCATTTGAGTTTTCCAACGGATTCTGATTTCTCTGACTTCTGTTTTTTTTCTCTAATATACTGTACTGCCTTATGATCTCTCCATGTGATATTAAGCGTGATCCTTCCCAGGCCACGTTGCATGGTTCTTAGTTTAAGGGGTAATATTTTTGTTAGGTTCCATGTTTCAGCTTTATGGGTGACTATCGGGAATTATTTTCAAAATTAATGGGATCTTTTTATTCTTGAATGTTGAGCTGCCTCCGATAAAAGCTTGCCAACCAAGGGCGATTCTTAGTTTGATTACAGAATGTGAATAAGGTTTGCCGATTCCATTTTATGGTCACCCGCACCCCCTTGGTTCACCTACCCCAGACATTGGGGTATCTGCCTTATACAACAGTAGATATTCCATTTCTTTTGAGATACACAGGGACAAAAGAAACGCCAATTATGTGCTTTTGAGGGAGAAGGACAAAGAGGGTGATTTGGTAGTGATTAGAACAACATTTACATCAATTAATGTGACTACGTCCGTGTTGTTTTGTTTTTTTTTTGTATATAAAAAGACATCCGGTTCTGCCCCCTCCTCCTGTGGAGTTGACATTTTGATGGAATTATAATTCTTTAATTTTTATTTTCTTTCAGACTTTACTTTGTTATAGATATCATTAAAGAAATGTCCTTATAAAAAAGTGGTTTGATATTTGTCTATAGTTTTGAGAAGAGTCATAAACATCCAAATAGTTTTCAGACGATTGAACTCTTTGTTGATAGTGTTGATAACGCGACGTTTCGGCCCATCCATTCTACAGCCTTCTTCAGGTGTACTATCTAGATGCATGGGTGGTAAAAACATTTTTCTGCAATGGTAGCAGCGCTTATAACGTTAGATTTAGGCATTTTTTTCTCTTTTCTTGTAAGGCCGGGATTTTCATACCGTATCCCTGTTGGGAAGCGTGGCCACATCGCGTTGAAATTGTCTGACTTACAGCATCACATTTTGATGGGTGCTGTCCCTTTAATTTTCTCAGTTTCCAACAGAATTCCCAGTCTATTTGGATAGTACACCTGAAGGGAGCCGTAGAATGGATCGGCCGATACATCGTGTTAACAACACAATCAACACGAAGAAGTTCAATCGTCCGAAATCCTGAATAATTTGATTTTTGTTCTTGACCTTCGTTATTGGCATTACAAACCTGTTTTTACCAAATACCAAAGCGTTACCGTGAGTTTTAGGGCTTCCGTATCTTTCTTGGGGTTTATTCTGCCGAATTGCTCTGCTGTGAGTGTATTTTTTGCTATCTATTTGCTTTATCGATTCGTCGTAATGAATATTGGAATATTGCATTTTATTCTTTGTTGACATATCTTTTGTATTCTTTTTGCTGAATCAACCTTTCATCAATTTTCAGTGAAACTTTGGATTTCATTCTTATGCGAATTAATTAATACCCAATCGTGATCGTGTTTGAGGTTCACTATGTACCCGGGGATCAATTATTTTTCCTTCCGCCGTAAAACTTTTCTTACGTAATTTTCTCCTCCGACTTAGCTTTCATTACCTAAACCCTGTCTTAAAGTTTTTCTTTTGTTTTCACGCCGGTTTGATTCACACCAACTGATAGCAACGTTTTTTCCTCTTCTGCTATAGCGTTCTTTATAAACTAACCTGTGTATCGTTGTGTGTATGTGTATATGTGTGTGTTGACATAAACTGGGCGGAATCTGCGACAGTATTGGGGCAACCGTTAGGATCGAACCTACAACACTATTAAATTGTTCCACGAAATGAGCTTGCTAAACATACCACTATGATAGGTACCCTAAATATACAGACATATCTGTGCTCACGAATGATTTTTTGTGCACATAATTGTACGTTCAGATATCGAGCCTCATTCATTGATTTTTAGAAAGATTTCTTTGAATACATTAAGTGGGTAAGTGCATTTCCCTCTCTTCTTTTATAAGAGATTTTGGACAAGCTTGAAAATCATATTGAGGAATTTCAAAATCGCGACTGACGAGGTCGGTGGGATAAGATTCAGATTATTCTATAAAGGTGTGAAAGACATAAATATACGAAGAATCGTGGATACGAAAAAATGAATATGAATAAAATTAGATAGATAGATAGATAGATAGATAGATAGATAGATAGATAGATAGATAGATAGATAAAATAAATTTTTTAAGCGTTTTCAGATGGTGCCTATTGACGCACTTATGCAAATGTTCAAGGCTGCAGCTCTTAAAATGTGCCCCTGAATGTAGTAGGACATACGCAGATAGTTTAACAGACGAGCAACGCGAAAAATATCTGTAACCGACTTGGCTGGTTGGTCAGGTGGGTCATTAGTTGATTATCGTGATTAGATAGATAGATAGATAGATAGATAGATAGATAGATGGGTATGAACAAACAAAAATTGATAGATAGATATGAACAGACTGAGATAAGTAATTAGATATTAACAGAAAGATAGATAGATCTGAACATAGATAGATAGATGGATAGATGGATAGATAGATAGATCTTTAGATAGATAGATAGATAGATAGATAGATAGATCAGAACGGAAATAGACGGATAAATAATCAATTTTAACACCCGTGGAAATCTGATAATGGGTGGACTCTGAGCTAAAGTTATTGAATGTCAAATTCCGTCGCTCTAAATAAATGCTTTTTTTTTCAACGCAGATTATATTTGAATTTCTATGAGATTTCCGTGATTTTTGCATAAATGCGCATGCGCATGCGCATCTCAGCTCAAGCAACGATTCTTTATTGTCTGCATAAATTTGGTTAGTTCTAGTTTGAAGTTACAAGCAGTCATTTGAACAGTGTTTAACCCTTCATGTCAATAGCTGGTTATTTATACGCTTGCAAAACATGAACCTTAAAAAATATAAACATATATATTCCCTAATTCCCCCTTTTTATTCTCTCCTCTTTCTTTTCCTGTCATTCCCCCCTCCCTCCCTCTCTCTCTCTCTCTCTTTCTCTCTCTCTCTCTCTCTCTCTAGTGATTTCGACTTGATCTAAAGCTTGTTTGCCATTTGATCGTGGATAATTTAAGGCCTGCGATACAACAGCGTCAAAGACCTCAGCCCTTGTGTCAGCTAGTGCGGATATTTGCACTGACCGCTGGAGAGGCAGATAAGCACCAAAACTACCGGTTACTAATCTGGAAATCCCCTAGGTAGGACATCGGACATAGAGGGTATAAATATACGTCCTTATTTCCCTTCTTCTTTTTCTTCTTTTTGATAACTCTCTTCTTTTCTTTTGTTCTTGTTCTTGTTATTCTTCTTCTTTTTCTTCTTCACAACCTCCTTCCGTTTCTTCTCTATCAAAACTTCTTGTCTTTCTTATTGCGAAAAATTCTTCAGACTTTCTCTGTTTTTTTGGGGGGGGGGTTCTATTTCTTTTTCCTTCATTGTTTGACTTCGGAAGTTTTTTCGTCCTTTTTTTGTCACTTTTTCATCTCCAGGCTATTCTCCTTCTGTCTTTTTCTTCTCTCGTGCCCCGATTCTTCGTTCTTCTTCTTCTTCGTTTGTCTTCTTTGTTTTCGTCTTTGTTTTATTATACTTCTTTCCCTCTGCCCTTCTTTCTTCCATCTGTATCCTCTTCGTCTTCTTTCTTTCTTTCTTTCTTTCTTTCTTCTTCTTCGTCTTCTTTCTTTCTTTCTTTCTTCTTCTTCTTCTTCTTCTTCTTCTTCTTCTTCTTCTTCTTCTTCTTCTTCTTCTTCTTCTTCTTCTTCTTCTTCTTCTCCTTCTCCAGAGGATTTTCTTTCTTTTTTCACAGACAATTTTTCTCTTCTCACATTCCTAATTTTTTCTTCTTTTTTCACATTTTGTTCATTGCATTTCCTGTTCTCTTTCTTTTCCATCTTCAGGTTATTCTTACTCTAAAATCCCTTTTTTACTTATTCCCCATTTTTCTTCTTTCTTTCTTCTCCTTTCCTTCTTCTCACTCAGTGTCATCCTTCTTTTCTCTCTAAACGCTTCTTTCACCCTTTGTTTTTATAGTCTGGTCTTTTTTATTCTAGTATTTCTCTTCGTCTTCTTTCCATACACACTCTTTTCCTCGTCTTTGTCTTATTCATTCTATTATCATCACTATTGTTCTTGCCCGTCTTCATTTAATTTATTTTCCCATCGTTCTCTCTCCCTATTATCTCCCTTGATTCGCCACTATTGTTGTTAACGGAGGTAAAGAGCTTCACGTTTGTCTCGTGTGCGTCATAAGCAACTCACCAATCAATGACTTGCAACTAATGTCCTTATGACTATTGATACTTTATTCACGTCTCTTGGCGTTTAATTACTTTATATCACGCAAGTTGGCACGTGATGTACAAACATTTGTAGCACTCCACCCAAACCTTCAAAATTAGAGACGGATGGAGAAGAGATTGTTTCAGGAGATCCTTCACCTTTGCCACTACGACCTCTTTCGTAACTCGGTGAAGGTTTTTTTCAAAAACCTACATCCTGAATCTTATCAATGGTTCACGCAAAATGCTCTTCCCTTAATTATATCCCTACTTTTTTTCAAACTTAGATCACTTTTTACATTATATTTGGAAAAGAAAATCGAGGTAAATGAATAATGAAAACTTTCGTAACGAAAGCAAAAATATGTTTCAAAAAATCAATGAAACATAATTCATTTTGATTCAATTTCGTTTCAGAATAAAGTACGATTACATATATACTTCCCGGGGCAAAAAAGAGCCAAGCACTTTATACCGTATAAAAACTCTGAACACATTAAGGAAGATATAGGCACATACGAAGGCCAAACTGGTAGGGAAAAGTGGAAACACTTACCGGCTTTGAGAAGCTGTCAGAGGAGAATGAAGCAGCATGATGCACCACACTGTAAACAACTGGAAAAATTGATTTTAAAAAGCCCAGTTTATTTTTTGAGCCAGTATTATACACACACACACACACACACACACACACACACACACATATATATATATATATATATATATATATACGACCAGCGAGATATACACATATTTCATGCTTTGACCATTCTTCGAAAAGTTATTTTTGGAATAATTAATACTATCATCGATACTGATATCTCTCTCTCTCTCTCTCTCTCTATATATATATATATATATATATATATATATATATATATATATATATATCTATATATATATATATATATATATATATCTATATATATATATATATATATATATATATATATATAAACACAACTCCTCGACACACAAATATATTGAAGAAGTCTTAATATCTGGATGCAACACGATATTTCAAAAGTATGGATATTTGCAAATTTCTAATCCTTTTTATGCATTAATTTTGAAACAAAATCATATAAAAACAGCAATTATTTTTAAGAGGAAAAGTACGTTGTTACGGACAGAGAAACAGGAAATTCTCGCTGCTCATTATGTAATTAGATCTGTAATCAGAAACACTCGTCCCTTGTCGACGCTGGCGCGTTCACTTTGAATTCGTTTCATGTAAGCTCCCCAATATTGGTGGATACCTGAGTATTCAACTGTTCGTTCTATTTTCTGGAATTGTCTTGTTCCAAATAAAGAAAAAGTTAAAGATACAATTAAAGACTCGTCGTTAGAACAAATACTTGAATTCGCCTCGAGGACAGACACTGATTTAAACGTGCACCCCTCTATTGCACACAAAGCTTTTGGTGAAATCCTGTGAATTTGTATAAGATGTTTTTAACGTCTTCAAATGTTAGATGAAATTTGATTTAGTGTAAATAAATATCCCGAACGATTAGACTGTGGTCACGTGAAAATCGAGAATCACAAATTACACTGGCTCCCCCATTGATATCACTCAAAACCACTATATTGTCAATAAGTAAATTACAAAAGAAAAAAATGAAACTGGAAAAAAAACAACTTTTATCTTGGGGATGAGCATTTACAAAATTTAATCAATGAACAAGATATTTCTCACACCTTTTGTTGAGCAGTGGTTACTAAGAAGTCTGAATTTTCAAAAACCAAGCGAGAATACTGCTGGACACAAACTAAGGGATCAATTTAGTATAAAATCGCATTGTGATTTTAACCCCCACAGAATGGGATGAATCTTAGCAAAATGTTTTTTTCTAGACACGATAAAGAGTAAAGAAACCAATGTGTGAAAAGTTCAGGGGAGAAAAGGAAAGAAAACAGATGCAAGCAATTCTTACAAAGCTAAAATCAACAAATATTTGGGCCGCATCTGTTAATCTCTTCACTACCAAGGATATTTCTAATGTTGCAACTTTTGGTACGAGTTATTGTCATAGAAGTTGAAAAAATAAAAAAAACTCATTGCATTTTTAAAACAATTTTCTTTTCATATAAATCAACCACCATGTACAGCAGTATATCTGTAATATTTGCATAAATGTGTTTAAAATAAATATTTTGACAATTTAAACAAGTATGAAATATCTTATATGGATTTGCACACGAGGCCAGCTTACATTCAGAACATTCATATCAACTCTATATCCGTTTCGCAATTTGCTAACACTACGCACTATCGAATGAGGTTTTATTTCTTAGCTGTTGGGGGAATCACTGAGGGAAAAAATAACATACTATCCTGGGACGAGTTGTCTTGTTTTGGGCACTGACCTGATGACTTGTTTACTCTCTATTGTGTCTAGAAAAAGAGTTTCTTGTGTGTGGCGTTGTATATGTCATGGAAAAATACCTGTATCAGAAAATATATTTGCTGAGTCTCTTCCAAATGTCCACAATGCCATGAAAAAATCTACATCATATTCTCTCGTAAGTGGATGGAGGTGATGGGCAGTAGCAATAACACTTAGCAGGATGCTGCTGGTGTAGTGAAAGGTGAAATTTCTTGCGTATTCGTAACGGACAAGCGAGAGGAAGAATCTAAGCTAACGATAAAAGAAGCTAAGCAATTCCGAAAAAAAACAGGACGAGAAAAATGAATCAGATTTTATGAATTATCAAACTAGAAGCGTTTTATAAATGTATAGTGCCCGTCAAAAATGACGGTATAATTTAGATTTTGCTCGGAAGTCTAGTTGGGATCAGGATACCTATGTGCTCGGTCTAGGATCAACATGTCACTCCCGGGACTTCTGCCTAAGATCAGTCTAGCATATCTGCACCCAGCCTATGATCAAAGTATTGTCCCCTGCAACTTCTGCCTACGATTAGAATACAGTGTCTGTATGCTCAGTGAAAAATATACACAGGTTTCTCCCTGCAATCTGGAAGTAAAAGTTTCCTTCAAACAAAATTGTTATAAGCCAAAATGGCTGAAAGCAAAGAAGCAATTGCCTTTGATATATATGGGAAAAGTTTTAAGCATTTTAGACCTCAATAATGGTGTTGACGGTATGTTATGCTATGTTGTTGCAATTTAGATTAATGGGAGGCTATTTTCACTTTCCACATTTTTCGTGAAAGCAAAAAATTGTATAAAGCAAAGTTTCGAAAATTCCCGCATACCAGTACATATAAAGTTCATATACTTTAATATCACATCATTGATAGTGTATCAAACTGTTGTGGTGAAATCAGGCCGTTGAATGTCATCAGTTTATTGATATAAGATATTTTTGTCGCTGAAAACTTTACTTGGCCATAATGATATATAAATGTTCTTATACAAGGCAGAAATCGAAAAATTTGCGTGAATCGAACTTCCAAAATGCTGAGGATACCAACATATTCTTTGCACAGTAAGATCGTAAAACTAGTGATTTCGTGAAAACCCTGATAATTTCAATGAAAGTTTTTCACTCAGGGCAGCAATGTTTATCAAGCGCGTAATGCTAACTATGAAAACCGTAATGGGTTCGATTTTCACTTGGTTTCTCACGACTGTGGCTTTGTGTCAAACAAAGCTAAATTTAGTAAGTGCATATTCTGCTTTAGTATTCACAGTGGATATACAGCTTAGTTCCTAAGGTGGGCTTGTCTGCCACAAAATTCAACATTCTGAATTCAGTTTATTTAGACTTCGAACCTAGACTCATGCGAACAGCGTGCATCTCTTCCTTTTAAAAGGGGTGACCTATCACTTACATTCACACACACACACTCACAAAACACGTACGCAGCAATCGAAACTTACAAAGCTTACAGGTGGGAAAAAATACGTACACAGAAATGAATATGTAACAACGAACACTGATAAACATAAACACAATGAGTGATCAATAAAAATCAATATATTGATTGGTTGTTACCCGATTCCTGTAACGGATAGCATCCACCAGCCCTTCAATCTTTTTCAGGCGCGGATGGCAAGTTTCCTGAATACCAGTCGGTTTTTTCCCCTCCATCACCCACCGATCACTGTACGTCATCTATTCACACTGCATGTTGGAGCACGTGACTGATGAATGGAATGATATTCGCCAACGTATTGAGTTAAGTAAAAGCTTGGTGTTGAGTCACAGGAATGGATGCTGTGCCACTAATGGTTCGATGTTACGATTTGAAGCTCCTTAACGAGAAATTTCCTCGCAGGAAGAAGAACTGATTACAGGTTGAGTGAAAAGAAACCCCCCTGTGGAATTTGGTAATAACTTCATTATCTATTGGTCGATTGTAGTCAAACTAGCTTTACTTTGGACCATATACTAGTAGAATTTACCTGCTGTATGAAAATTCAACGTAGGCACCAATTTCAGTTGGCGTTCTGGTATGGCCTCGATAGATCTTTGCCGGAAGTCCGGTTGTATGTTGGTCATAATATGTCAGATGCGTTCCTCGGGTTGATCCAGATTTTGTGGTCAAGTGGGGTATGCTCGCCTCCTACAGGAAGAAATTGCAGAGTGTGAGGCTATTCCTTTTTAATAGAGAGTTAATCCTACATCCACCCTGTATAAACCAGATCTAAAAGGCTACTGCACTACACTGGAACTTTTAAATAAGATGTTCATTTTACACCTGCATTTACAGCGTTAGAACTTCGTCAATATTCTTTTGGGCCGTTGAACTCCTTGTTGTTTAGATGACGCTCCAGCCGATCCTTCTTGAGAAGTACTATCCTAATGTAACGGTGGTAAACAGAATCCTCTCTCTCTCTCTCTCTCTCTCTCTCTCTCTCTCTCTCTCTCTCTCTCTCTCTCTCTCTCTCTCTCTCTCTCTCCAATAGTAGCAACGCTTATATTGTGGGATGCCAGTGTTTTGTTTTCCTTGTTATGCAGGGATTTTCCTACCTTTTCCCTGTTGAGTAATGGAAGCTGCATTGAGCCAAGAAGGAGTTTAGTTTTCCGAGAAAAAAACTCTTTGAATGTTAACGACCTTTTTCAAAACTCTACATAGTAACTTGATCGATAGATCAGCTGCGCAACGTCTCCTACTCTTTTTTCGTATTGTGGGGTCACTACCAAAAAAAAAGTACCCCTCTCCTCTCATACAGATTGTACACCTTAGGAAGGAAGAAGAACTGATCGATCGAAACGGTGTGGTGACAACAAAAAAAAATGAAATCAGTAGTTCGGACAACGACTGGAATTTAATAGTATTCGAATTCCTCAAATGAATTCTTGTTTTTTTATTTTTTATTGCAACCTCTTGATCGTCAGTCTACGATCGTTTAATAAGCAGTAAAGATCGGACATAACGAATACGCCACCGGCTATATCTCAACCATAGATAAGGGAAGTGAGTTCAAATTTCACCAGAGATTCATTTTTGATTTCCAATTTTCATTCAATGACGACATTGTGAAGGAAAGGAATAAGAACTCACAATCACAGTCAATAATCGAACAACTGTTGCGTCAAGATTCGAAGTCATGTAAAAAAAATCCGTCAAAGAATAAATATGGTCAGAATAAACATCTGAATTAGAGTAAAAAAAATGTATAGTTTCTGGGGAATGTACTTTTTATTGATAAACCAGTGAAAATGGTGCCCCAAAATGTCAAAAGGCCTTTTTTCCCAAAACAAAAAAAGTGTTTTAGAAAGGGTCAAGTGGAGTACTGATGCCTAATTTCAAGTCTATGAATAAAACGGAATGGTTGCAAGCGCTAGAACATACAAACAGACGTACACATAAAAACATACAACCTTACACCATCTTTCATGGCTCCGGTGGTTCAATAAGAAGAGGAGAAATTCTTGACAAAAATTGAAATGGCATAATTAGATGAATGTGTTTGTACTGCATTTCAATTATTTTTAAACTGACTGGGGCAGCGCCAGTTCCCAAGATGCCTGCTTGGAAGGGGTCAGACTTTTTGGGTGAGTTTCGCAGCCGGCCATAATTGCTCCAAAAATTAGATCTAAAAAAAATTAGATAAAAAAAATCATCAGGGATTTTTTTTATCTACTTTTGTTAAAAAGACTACAAACCCGATTCTGCTCTGTCTTACAAGCTGACTACTATGCCTGGCGAAAGTCAATTTCGTACAATGGCGAGTTGTGGAGTAATCGCGATACATACACACAGAAATTTCTTCTATTGTAGTTAAATGGTAAAAAGACTAAAAAAATATTTTAAATAGATAGGAAAAAAGAGCGTTTTTGAAACCCCGTGAATTCATTTGGCCAAGGTATCTTCAGAAGTAATTCGAAAGCGAGACTGTTTTTTTTTTGGTGCAGTTATCTGAAATTAGAGCAATCGACCTACTTCACCACAGGGAATATCACTGCACTCTACTTCCTAGGTTGATCTATTGTCGGAAAAAAGTCTCTTACTACGGAGGTGTAACGTCATGTGAACTCTGAATATCCGGGACTAAACGGATACACTGGGTGGGGTTTTGTTGAGTCATGGTGTATCTGCCACAAACCCACGGGTTATGCTTCAGAATTCACAGGCACTCCTGGGATATTCCGAGCACAACCCGTACAATTAACCTGACCAGTGAAGCCTGATATTAAAGTAAGCTGAACCCGACGACGTGACCTTTGTCTACGAATGAAAATTTCTTTTCTCAGAGAGTTATACGCAAGACTGCAGGGTAAATTACCTGATTGTAATATTGGTCAGAAAACTTGGCCTTTCAACTGCAGATGACTGAAGTGGCAGTTATTGCAATTTTATGCTTCAATTGCGAAAGAAGAATTTTTTTCTCTGTAAACAATGGACCCCCCCCCTTACATACACGCACACTCATAGTTACGGACAATTTCTGCCGCTTGTTCCTTAGGTACTCTGTCTATACCTTCACGTGAAAGGGCTCATTGTCTATAGAGAAAGAAAAACAGTTCATCTTATTTTCCACCTTCCTGTATAATCAAAGTCACCACCATATTTAAAACATGGCAGCTTCTCTTGCCGTAGTAAAGGGTTTAATCAGAAGAAGAGGAAGACGTTGTGAAATGGCAGATGTAACCGTCATATACTCCAGTTGGAACAAGGTAAACAGAATGTATTTAAAAAATATCCCTCAAACAGCATCATATGAAGGAGGATGTGCCGATGATTACAATCCTTGCTCCGGTTATAGGTATCACTGTCCCTTTTTTGTGGAGACTCCATCCTTGCTCTGGCCTCTCGAAGCTAGTCTACCAAAATGAATATCGCCCTACTGCCTTAATTAAACCTCACACCGATCAGATGCCACAATGGGACGCTAGTCTCAGCTTATTTGTGTCCTATCTACAAAAGCCCCAATAAAAATACTGCGAGTCAGCTGATCTCACCGCTGTTGATCGGTTAACGTGACCAATGGAATTAATAAAGCGTTATATTCAAGTGAACTAAGTGCGACCAGTTGACCCTTTTTCTCTCTCTGACGATGTTCATTCTTTGACAGTTATGTTTGTGACAGCAAAGCAAATTGGCCAATTGTAATATTGACCAATCAGAAGACATTTGGACTAGGAATCAGTTGAACAAAAATTCTAAAATACACCCTCTCATCTCAACACTTCCAAATCCATGACTGTCAAGGTTTGAATATAGTGGTAACAGCTTTTCAACTGCAATTGTCGGCCGAGTTCCAATTTGCACTTATGCTGTTGGGATGAATTCACTGCACCCCTCTGTCCAAGCAATGGGTAAATAGCAGGAATATTCTACGTAGAATCAGTCTAATTGAGGGATGGGTATTCGGTCAGAAAGTAAATACCAAGTTCCAGTAAAGGGGCAAGCATCCCTCCATCCCCAATGATAAAATTGATTTGCTCCTGAAACTGCAGATGCGGCCCTATGCTCCACGTTGACCAATGATGATGATGCCAGAGGGTTAAGGTAATTACGGGAGAGTTTTCTGCCCAAGTGCTCAGTCATTAACCCTTCTCTACGTGAACCATTGTGAACGACCCATGACAGGACATTTTATCTGGCAATATGACATAGCTCAGAATAAAGTAGATTCATACTTATTCTAAGACATTTCTGCGAGGTGGACGTAAACAAAGCCAGGTGGAATTCGAACTCAGTTTGCCAATTCTTTGCTGATAACATCGTAATTCCACGTTCAGTCGGCAACTTGCAAAAAAAAAAACAGTTCGGCCGTTGTATCCGGTGTATGACAGGTACTTGAAGGCTGAAGCGTACGATGGCTGGAACATCAAGTCTGGGAGGGTATTACGGATGAAACTTCGTGACAATGACAACAAAGACGAGGACAGCAGTTAGAATGAATCAGTGAATAATAATGTTAGAAGCACGTGTGGAAGAGGGATATACTTCATCTCATTTTAAACTTCATTTGCTTTTAAAATCTAAAAATCTATTTGAATTATCATTTTTGCGAGTCTGTCTGGGACCTCAAGTAGTTGCATATTTCCTAACGTCGCTAAGGCTTGGTATTCGAGCCCATATAAAAGCTAGGGCTTCAAATACTGATTTTTAAGACAAGCAAACGCTTCCTATTAGTAAAATTGGCTCAATCTATCTTCCCAATATATGGCCCTGTGATAGACTAAGCTGAGCTTTGAAACAAACTAGATTTATAATTTGTTTCTCGTTTTGATCAGATCCGTTCTTACCTAGTCAACATCAGTTTTTAAGTTGGTCTGGCTGGCTATATATCACAAACGAGCAAGAGGGTTGCAATATTAAACATTTACTCCTTACTATGTCCAGAAAAAAGGCTGTTTTTCAGAACCACCCCTCCAATAGACTTTTGGTGAGAAGTTCCGATTCACAAGGATACATTGCTAACTCAGTTTGTGCCCAGCAGCATTCTGGCACAATGTTAAAATTGAGTAGCATCCAGCGAGGATCGAACTCACAACAATCCTCAGTGGATGCCCGACACTCGTTGGATTTAGTTCAACAATGAGTTGCACAAATGAAAATCCTGTAAAACTGTAGAAACCTGGTTTCATTGTTTTATGTAATTTGCTACAAAGATGATTCTTTGAAAACCATCAAAGATGATTCAGGGGAAACATACAGGATGGCTGTTTGGTACTTCCAAGATGAACAAAGATATTTGGTTCTGAAAATAAGAATTTGGTACTGAAAGAAAATGTACTAAAGATAAGAATCCCTTTCACACGAATAATGATACTTTATAGCTATACATGTACAATAGATAGACGAAATATCTACTTTCATCCATTTTCCCTACAAGCTTTGTCTAATGATTGATTTCAAGTAATTTGATTATTTTGGTGCCAAACCTACTCAATTTGGTCCCAATGCCATAGAAATATGGTCTTGTGTGGCAAAAGACATCAGGCAACCCAGCAAGGGAAGTAATGAGACACAGTCCTCAGAAAATGCATTTGTCATGATTTTAGGGTTCATTGTGTGACTCACAGGAATTTCCGTCATTCACAGTTAAGTGTCACTAATGCAATTACAAGGTGTTTAATATACGACGTCTTCAGTCTTTATCAGTTTATAAACTAATTGTATCTTTCTCGAATCTGTATGATTTTCCCGTTTCCGAGTTTGATTGTTGTGTCTTTGCCCCCAACGTCTTTGTTGTACACATTTTTTTACCGAGAATCATTAGGACGACGAATCTCCATGAAATCCTCTAGAGAAGAAAAAAATCAAGCGAAGAATCACTCTTGGATGGCAACTACTGGTAGAGAAAGGTCAACCTGTAAGAACAAGAACATCCCATTTGTCTTAAAAAGAAAGGTACACAATCAATGCAGGCTCCGATAGTCACCTATGGAGCTGAAACATGGAACCTAACCAAACGATTGACTCTCAAATTGAGAACCATGCAACGTGCATAGGAGAAAATCATGTTGAACATCACATGGAGAGATCACATGATACCACAGTATATTAAAGGAAAAACAGGAGTCAGACATATCATAGAATCTATGAGAAATCTCAAGTGGCAATGGGCTGGTCATGTTGCAAGAATGTCAGACAACAGCGGGACATCACGACTCACGTTGTGGATACCTAGAAATCATATGCGAAATTGTGTCAGGCAAAATATAAGATGGTGAGACAATTTCAGAGAGTATTAGCTCTACGACAACCATGATAGAGAGATCTAGCGAATCGTAGGGAAGGTCTGTGTCCACTGAAACTGTTTTGACCGACAACGGATTTGCTGCACTCTCATTGGCTGCCCCATCATTTCGCTTACTTATCACGTTACCGTCTGGCAAAAACAAAGGGAATCGACTGATAACTGATTTTTTTAAATTTTTCATCATGTTGAAATTCCTTGTTCATGCCTTCTTCATATTGAACATTTTTCTTCGAAACTGGTAATGCCTACTATATAATGTATCTAATATATATTTTAGATAATAAATCTTGCACATACATATAATATATGATTCAAATCTTACAATAGATTTTTTCATAGATCGTAAAAAATAGGGTCCCGTAAAAATAACCTCATCTCAATAATTATAGAAAATGGAAAGTCAACCAGAGTTTTTGGAAATACAGTGGAACATTAAAGAAAGCCCCTAATTTTACTCCCTTTGTTTTCCAGGATATTTGCCAGACAGTAACGTGATGAGTAAGTGAAATGATAAGGCAACCAATGGAAATGCAGTAAATCTGTCGTTGGTCAAAACAGATTCGGGAAAATGGATGCCACTGTTCTTTTCCATCCCATCATTGAAAAAAATGCTAAAATAATGTCCTATTTATCAAAAAATATTCTGAATGATTTCAAGGGTAACTTTTCCATATGATTTGCTGAAGATGTAATTTCCTGTATATATTCATCTCATGAATAGAACGTTAGAAAATTGTCCGTTTTTTTTTGTGGTTCTTTAAATACAAGCACATCGAAAATGAATACGTCTATATACTCGTGTACATGATTAACTAATATATGCATTACAAAATTACATTTATCATTTTTTTCTTCTTCCAGGAATCCGGAGAATCGGTTACTGGAGGATTTTCAGAACCTGTAGACGTAAGTTACCGTCGTCGTCGTCGTCATCTTCTTCTTCTTCTTCTTCTTCTTCTTCTTCTTCTTCTCCTTTCCTTTCCTTTCCTTTCCTTTTCGTTCGTTCGTTCGTTCTTCTTCTTCTTCTTCTTCTTCTTCTTCTTCTTCTTCTTCTTCTTCTTCTTCTTCTTCCCGTTCTTTTTCTTCTCCTTTCCTTTCCTTTCCTTTTCGTTCGTTCGTTCGTTCGTTCGTTCTTCTCCTTCTTCTTCTCCTTCATCTTCTTCTTCTTCTTCTTCTTCTTCTTCCCGTTCTTTTTCTTCTCCTTTCCTTTCCTTTCCTTTTCGTTCGTTCGTTCGTTCGTTCGTTCTTCTCCTTCTTCTTCTCCTTCATCTTCTTCTTCTTCTTATTCTTCTTCTTCTTCTTCCCGTTCTTTTTCTTCTCCTTTCCTTTCCTTTCCTTTTCGTTCGTTCGTTCGTTCTTCTTCTTCTTCTTCTTCTTCTTCTTCTTCTTCTTCTTCTTCTTCTTCTTTCCTTTCCTTTTCGTTCGTTCGTTCGTTCTTCTTCTTCTTCTTCTTCTTCTTCTTCTTCTTCTTCTTCTTCCCGTTCTTTTTCTTCTCCTTTCCTTTCCTTTCCTTTCCTTTTCGTTCGTTCGTTCGTTCTTCTTCTTCTTCTTCTTCTTCTTCTTCTTCTTCTTCTTCTTCTTCTTCTTCCCGTTCTTTTTCTTCTCCTTTCCTTTCCTTTCCTTTTCGTTCATTCGTTCGTT
>OY735204.1:72523876-72598876 GCA_963457665.1 Thysanoteuthis rhombus | reverse complement strand
AATTCATTAGGATATAGGGTCTTAAGTTTGTTGATCCACATATCTTCGTGTTTCTCTAGAACTTTTGTTATGTCAATTGGAGTAATTTTTTCTATTTTTTCTATGATGGTAAAGCTAGCGTCCGTGGCAAAATTGTGGTCAGGTGCGCGAAAGTGTAGTTCTACGGGAAGTGGGCTACGATTGTTTTGTGACTTAATCCAATGTCTGTAATTGTGAGTCTAATATTAAATTGCCACTCAGACTTGCCTATGTACTGTAACTTACATCTATTGCACTCGAGATGGTATATAATGTTCTTACTGCGGCAGTTGCTATTGTGATATATGTGGTAACTCTCTTTTGTGGTAGTGCTTGTGAATGTGTTAGTGTGCTTGAGGTGGTTGCAACATAGACTGTTTCTTATGTCGCAAGGTTTGCAGAATTTAGTGGTTGTAGGTGTATTTTTGTGTACGACTTTATTGTTAGTGATATTATTGCTACTAATCATGTCTCTGATGTTTTGGGGCCTGCGGTAAGCAATGACACATGGGTCTGTAAATGTTTCTCTTAGATCTGTTTTAATTGTGAGAATGTTCCATCTATTATTGATGATGTGTGCTAAGGGTGGGAGTGTGTTGTTGAAGGTTGTTATAAGGGGTATGCGGTTAGGTTTGTTATTGTGGGAAAGTATAAGGGTTTCATCTCTGGGTATTCCAGTTGCTTTTTTTCATTTGGTTTTTAGTGTCATCTAGCGGATAACCTCGTTGGGTGAAGTATTGTATTAGGTTATGTTTGTGTCTGTTGAGTTCACTATTTGTAGAGCAGATTCTTCTAATTCTAAGAGCTTGTGAAAATGGTAGGCTGCTTTTTAAGTGTTGGGGATGGGCTGATTTAGAGTGGTGGTAATTGTGGGTGTCTGTGGGTTTAGTGTAGAGGGTAGTTTGGAGGTTTCTGTTGTTATCAATGTATATGCATGTGTCTAACAAGGCTATAGAGTCAGTGGATGTCGTAAAGTCAAACTTAATGGAGTCATGTGCCAAGTATATATATATATATATATATATATATATATATAATGCTTCCTAAAACTTCGGGAAATTTGAACAGATTGATTGATTTTTACATCTCTCAAGTTACCCAGTGTTTTCTGTGTCTCAAGGGCATTTTCTCTCAATCATTCCACCAGGAAATAGAAAACTCTTTTCCCGACCTTTAGGTAGCATCTTGCGTATATGTTTATGTATGCGTTGTATATAAATCTATACATATATATATTTACGTGTGTACATGTTTACCAAGTTTTTATTACACACACATTCATACACACACATACATATATAATGTATATGTTTATGCAGGTATGTACATATGTATATACATATATGCTTCAGTTTATGTGTATCTGCAAATATTGCTATGTATGTGTGCATGTGTGCACGCGCGTGTGTGTATCTGTATACATATTCGGATACTGATATTCATTACTCATCATACATTTATATATGCCTTGGTGAAGATTTTTTGTTGTCTTATATATATATATATATATATATATATATATATATATATATATATATATATATAAGTATGTTAATGGCGAAATTCATTTGTCACTCTGCCCTCAGTCTCGCCACGTCTCGTGTCGTTGTTAAGTCGTATTCTAAATGAAGGCAACTGAAAAACGAAGAAAATATCATTCATAAAAGATCGATAACACTTGCATTGATCTTGTTCGAGATGTAAAGAAATCATGACAGACACATTAAAGAGATCTATGTCAGGTAGATTAGAAAAATGATGATGATAAATTAAGGATGTAATTCAGTGGAAGAGAGAAACAGGTCTGGTTAGTCACTCAACAAAAACTGTCCTGTGACCATCATCTTTTGGCATCATGTCCAGTTGGGGGTGATCAAAAGAATGGAAACAGTTGATCAATGAATAAGTTATTTCTCTGGCCTCTTGTTGGGCAGTGATCGCTGAAAAAAAAAAATTTTTTTCAGAAAAAAAGAGTAAATGCTGCCGGACACAAACCAGGCTTAATTTAGAATGAATTTATATTGCCTATTGAACCCCCCCCCCCAAAAAAAAAAAATCATTTAGAGGTGGATTTTTAAAAAAAAGTAAAATGAAAACATTTTAGTAAACATAATAAGGAGTAGATGTTCAAACTTTCAGCCCTCTATCTCTATTGATGCTGTCTACATGATACATTCATAATCAACCAGACAGCCAACCAGACCAACTTGAAAACTAAAGAAACCTATCTTAGCAGTTTTGGTGGCAGTTTCGGTTGACGGTTTGTTAAGAAGGACGACGCAATAAAAATGCTAAACCTTTTCGTTTCCAACGAAGAAGAGCAATTCAAAGGTATCTCAAGAGATTTAGTCATTAAAAAGAATCGACTTAGATAGAAACATTAATTTCCAATTCTTTTCTCTTTCTGTTTGAGCGTTCAATTTTACCATAAGCGAAAAACGTGTTACACACCAGTTTGAAATCGGTGTATCTGGCTTCAGCGTTTTCATTTTCATTAGGGGTTGGGTCATGGTTGGCCCAAGGTACCGGCAACAAGAGCACTCAGGGTTGCCAATGCAATTCTTCAATGTTTCAATTCTGGAAGTCATTCTCAAATATGAAATTTTTTTTTAAAAACATCTCAGTCGGAAACACTGGACCTTAAAACATAAGGAAAAGAATTAATCAAAATATCATCAACACTAGACTTACACATTCGAAAAAGGAAAACCCAAAAACATCTGATTTGACTACCCTAACGCCGAATCATAGTTGAAACCAATAATCTGTCTGGGACAATAAATGAACACTATCTCCTTACTTTAATAACGAATCTATTACATTCATCAAATGATGATCTGAAACTCTCATACTGTATCAGAGCTCTTTTCTATTACCTGAATATCGAAATAAACTTTATTCCAATACTTATTTTCCTCGCTCTAAAACATAAATAAATAAGATAAGATTATATTTTAAGTGTGCCAAACTTTAGTATACCCAGAGCACTGGAAAACCTATGGCTAGACCTAGGGCAGGGTTAAAGAGCTAGAAGGATAATTATTGCTTAAAGTTAGCCAAAGTTTTGCACGAGGAACAGATGATTCTGCACAATGCTGTCAAATTATATAGTGGACACATCTCCAACACATGCACGCACAGATCTTTGAATTGAAAATCATAATTTCATATAGAAATATCAAATCACATTATTTCATGTTGAAATATCATTTTTATACAGAAATATCAACTTATATCATTTTGTACAAAAATATTAAATCTTATCATTTCATATAGGAAAAACAAATGTTATCATTTTATACAGAAATGTCAAATCATATTAATTTATATAGAAATATCAAATTATATCATTTTGTACAGAAAAATTAACTTATATCATTTTATACAAAAATATCAAACTATATCAGTTTATACAGAAATAACAAATCATATTATTTTATACAGAAGTATCTAATCATATATCATAGAGATATATTGAATCATATCATTCCATAAACGAATATCAGAAATTGTGTCATGTTATACAAAGATATCAAATCATATCGTTTTATGTAGAAATATCAAATTATATCATTTTATATAGGAATATTTAGTTATATCATTATATACAGAAATATCAAACTATATAATTTTTTATAAAAAGAACAAATTATACCATTTTATAGAGAAATATCAGATTATACTCATTTATAGAAAAATATCAAATTATATTATTTCATATAGAAATATCAAAACCATCTCATGGAAACATCTCGAGACGACCGAGATTAACTGGTCGAGCCCATCTGCTCTTCAAGTAACCTGCAACAAGTTGTACTGGGTTCCAACCCTGGCCAGGCCGATTAGTAGATCTATGCCCTTTATAAAAGAGTAGATGGGCTCGACCAGTTGATCTCGGTCGTCTGTAGATGTTTCGAAAGAATCAATGTATAATAGTAATAACAACTGATGTTGGAAATTCAGGTGGGAAGGAGGTTGGAGGGTTGAGTAATCGAAATGTTTCGATAGAGAAAATCTAAAAATCTAGAGAACTGGCCCGAAAGGATCAATTTGTCACAGTAACAACACTTACACTCACAAAATCATGATAAAAAGAAGACCAAAGAGTACAATGGTAAAGATGTTGTGATAAAGACAACAAAGATAAATAAATTGGTCTGAAAGAATCCATTTATGATAATAACAATATTCATTCGAAACGACATATATAAAACCCGTTTGTGATATGACGTAGCAAATATTAGGGAAAAAGTTATAAATATTTGTAGTGGGAATAAGAAACGAGTCAAAAAGCTCTTCAATGATTTTTTTTTAAACAGAGAAATCGAATTTCATTTTATCGGCTGCACAGAAACACAAGCAAACATCTTTAGTTTTGCTCAGAGTCAAATACATTTATGGAGTGCTCAATATTGAAAGTTTCCTTCGTCATTTACAGTTAATTTTTAATTGCATCGTTTATGGCTTTCTTTCCAATTTAAAAGCACAGTAAATTTTACGTTATTTCCACGCGGGAAGCCTGTTTTATTCAAATCATCTATTCTTGTACTTTTTCTCGTTTTTTCTCCTTTTTATGTTTTCTTTTTATATCTTTTTTGATTTCATCTCAAATACTCAAATATTTGAATGTGAAAACTACAGAAATAGAATGGGTGAACGGTTCAGCAGGTGATATTTATTTATCCATTTTCATCGAATCATTTTTTTCTTTCAAATAGGAATTTCTGATTTCCGTCTCTACGAAAATTGCATCACTCGTTGATAGGCTCAGTTAATCACAGCACTGTATCTAGATTATTTTTGACCTAGATGCCGGGTTGGTGAGACACGTTACTCCATGTCGAGTTCAAAGAAGAAAAATTCAAACCACTTCAATGAGTTTTGTTCAAGCAACCAAAGTTGACTTCATGAAACAATCGGAGAAAAATAAATATTCATTGCAATATTTATGCATTTTGTGGTAGATGATATATAGGTTCCTGTTGTGATGAGAAAAACAGTGTGATTTATTTGGCAAGTCTAGTCAAGTCTGCCATGAGGCCACCGTAATTAGGATACAGCTTATTATAGCTCTATTGATCTGTGAAAGTAGTTTGATAACCATCTACCCGGAGTACGTTTAAATCATTATGGAAGCTAATCTGGTAGTACGTTGGAGTTACAATATCGCCCATAAATAAGTACACCCTATCATTTTTCCTATAAAATGTTAATTTTGATGTTTTTAACGATTTCATCAGAATGACGATCAATTCTTTAAAAAATGTAAACAAAGGTATTTCATCAATAACATTTTTGTTCGTAACAGAAAATTACAAGGAGAATTCATGATATCTTCATATATTCGCAACGTTGGACCACTTTATATGGAAGTACGCAAAATCAACATTCGCCCTGGAAGACAGTGATTCCTTTCTATTGAAACAAACTTTTGATATGTACGCAACCTTACTCCCATAGTCCATTTAATCACCTAATGTTATAATGTGAGGGAGGTTAAAATGAAATTTTCCTGGCCTTGACCGGACACAACTTCGCCGTGAATCCAGAAACTTCTAATGACTTGACAGTTACACTTATCTCCAACTATGTGTCACTCACAACGACTTGACCTGACTCAGCTAATCGAACATTACTGACGTCACTAAAATGCCGACCATTCATACAACCTGGCTCTGAGCCGAATTGGAGTGGCTGGAGATGACATCATAGTAGTAGTGAGAAGAATCTACATCCAACTATTCAACAAAATCGTTAATCTTGCACATAAATATAAACTCTAATCTGGTTGAGTATTACACAATCAAAACGGATATAATCAAGAATCATTTTTGATCAAACTTCCCAGCATTGAAGCTCTGTCACCAAAAATATGGATATGTTGCCAACCAAAAGTGAGTGCAGCTATACGAAAAGATGTTTCAATGCCGTAGAGTTTGTTCATTAATGATACCTGATTATATAACCGTTTTGAATGATACACTAAAATGATAAAATTCTGTTTGGTTTAGATGGAAATTAACTTTCTTTTTTCTAAATATAAGTGATATATATATATATATATATATATATATATATATATATATATATATATATATATATATATATTGGTGGAAGTGTTATGGTATACTACGTGGAAAAAAACATTAAGGTTAGTGGAAAAAATGATATTATGATTTGGTTTGCATGCAGTGTCGGATTGAAACTGACACAACAGATTTAATATTCACATAGGTGAATACTCAATAGAAGTAACACAAACAACGAGTCACTTCTTCTCTGATTCCCCATTGTTGAATACGTTTTGGGATAACTCACGTAAGTAAGCCGTGCTTGGAAAAATTAAATGGCGTGAACTATAAAACAAAATCCATATGCAATATATTATGATAATACCCTAAAAAAATGGTAAACTATGTGTATGACATAAGCTATATATCAAAATCACAGCTGAACGGGAAGTGGTGTTCGATCAACACTGCTGGGGCGCCATGTTAATACAACTGTGTTGTATTGAAATCCCCGAAACAGTTACATGGTAAATAACTGATGATCCCAACAAGAGAAAATTTACACAAAATACCTCAACAACAAAATATATGCAGAATCTAGAAAAAAGGCATATCTTTATATAGCCGTAAATTTTGCACGTTCAGTTGTAAAATGACGGAAAGCGATAGAGGAGTTACGACAAAAAGAAACAGAAATAATCTTAGGTCTGGTTAGTCACTCAATAGAAACTGTAAGGTGACCAACGTTGTATCGTGTTGAGGTGTTGAAAAAACGAACGTGAACGATGTCAGGCTTAACATAAGTGATCAATTCACATCGTATATTGAACCCCCTGCAAGAAAACTAGGGGGGGGGCATATCTGGGAAAATAAACAAAAAATCTTTTCTAGTCATAATAAGAAGTAAAAGTTTACTTTTCAACCCCTTGGTCTATTTGTGCTGCCTGTACGCATGATACATACATTGCCAACCAGTCAACCAGCCAGACCACCTTGAAAACTGAAGAAACCTACGATGATAGATCCGGTTGATGTTTTCTAAATAAATAAATACTCGTATCAATCATTAATGATTTATCTGGCGTACTCAATTGATCCATTTAGTCACAATGAAACGTAAGATGCAGCTCGAAATCGAACAAAATACCTGATTTGAATTCTTTGAAGTATACGTAATGCCGGGTGTTCCTTGTGACGATCGATATGTAATAGTCTTTGAGTAGACAGACAATTCCTGCACCACCCTGATATCTGACGCTCTGCCAATTCTTATACGCTAATGTAGGATAGGAATCGATTTCCTGCCATCCATTTCCCGCTTATCTCAGCGTTTATCACCGGCCACAAAACAGGAAAATCCTCTGAGATTCAAATTGTCTTTGTAGCATATTTCGACCGATACCTGAAAATATGCTGACGGTTTTTCCCCGTTATCTGTCTGAAAAGTTATGTCATAAAGAGTTTCCAGCCTTAGAACGGTTTCTATTATCAACACGGAACCGATTACAGTCGAATCCACGACCTGCGGATATCAAAATCCGTGGATGATCAAGTACTTTAATAGAAAATGATGTATTATTTGCAAATGACCTACGAACATCTCCCTGTATCACTATAGCATTTCTAACTTATATACCAGATAAAATGTAAATGCTTTTAATTGGAAATAGTTCTTGTACTGTGGATATTGATCGAAAGGAATTGGTAATAAAAATGGACATCCGATAAAAAGTAAATGTTATAGTCAAAATCATTCTGCCATTATCAAGAACAAATACTGGGGAAAATTCTGATATAAGAATTATTTGTGTTTTGTTTTTTTTTTTTAGGAACCGGAGGTATTTGTGGAATGTGACACTGGCTATCAACCAGTAAACAAAAATCGTAATAATACATTTTTTTAGGCTGAATATGATTCGATTTTTTAAATCTACTAAAAATCAACTAATAATTGGATTTTGTTAAAATGTTTGGTGCTTATAACCAAAGTTATTAACAAAGTAGAAACTTTTTACAGAAGTTTCTATTCCAAGTTTCGGAAATGATTTTTTCATGCAATTTATTTTACATACACAATCGTACATGCATTGAGTTCGTTCTTTTAAAAAATAAATGCAATTCATCAATTTTAAAACTAAGTACAGTAGACGATCCACGGGCAAGAAAAATAATATTTTACTCTATTTTCCAGGGTTTTTTTTTAAATGGAAAATAAAGTAAAATATTTTTCTTCTCAGCAACTTTTTAGCTTCATTTCCTAACTCATATTTGAGGGGTATGTGTATACAAGGAAGAATATTCCCATGAAAAAATGATAGAGATTTTTTTAAATATTTCGATTAATTGGCTTTTTTTTAATTTTTTGTTTAATTTTTTCACGATCGTGAATGAACAGAAGTTTTTCCATTAAAAAATAACACTGAATGATTTAATCGACTGATAAGCTGAAAAGTATTTATCAGAGACATTTCCTGGTATCCAACATCATCGAGTACCCTCTCCCGAACAAATTCTCTGGCAGTGTCTTGCGAAGCCAATTTCAACACAAGGCGAGCATCATCGGAAAAAGAATGATTAACTTCAAATCTTTCGATGAAGATTCTGAAAACTAATTGTCTGGTCACCTTAGCGGATAAGTAACATCGTTTGATAGAATAATCAATGCTGTTTTTAAGTGAATGGTAACTAATAGTGAGAGTGCTCTTAATTAAGTCACTTTAAAAAGAAGAGCTGCGAGGTGATGTAACAGTCATCATCGCAGAAGACAGAATCTGCGTCAGGAGTTCTAATTTCGGGCTGAGACCGACCGTCTGGACTCACTTCACATTAATACGTTGGTAAAAGACATAAGGTTACTTCTTCATCTGTTCAATATGTCCTTTCAAAAGTCTCACTGACTTGTCATATGGCTGTCAAAGGAGAATGCAGCCACGTCTACTGTTTTTGTTCACTGGTGTAACATTATATTGTCTGGATATCAGTAACTCAGTGCTTTCGACCATACTTCGTAAATAATACGTGTATACTATGCTACATTAATTGTAAAAAACAAAAATTAAAAGGGGCTTCGGATTCTCCCATGATAAAATCAAGACCGTGCAAGCCAAATAAGATCTCGTCCAGTTTCGGATCTGGGATTTTTAAAATGTATGTTAAATACTTTATCTAATCACTTTCCCACCACAGCAATATATGACACAAGGTCGAGTTTAATGTGGGGAAGATTAGACATAATCCATCAAAAATTGGCTACGGTTGCCAAGCGCATCGCAATGGCTAGACAACCTCCGTCACGAAAGCGTCCACCAGGGGACCTGCTCCTTTAAGTGCAATGGGGTAGCGCTGCTCCGGGGAAAACAGAGACCCTGCAGCTGGGCCGAGCAATAATTGAACAGACTTGGAGACCAGAATAAACCGGAAACCAGAGTATACTATAATGTATGTTAAATACATTAAGTTTGATGAAGAATTTCTCTTTAAGTAACCTCGTGTATGACGTCATTACAACGGCCAGTCTGTAAACGCTATGATACCGAATTTAAAAGTCTTTAAAAATGAAATTAAAGACAGATAGCATCAACAGTATGGACAAAAGTGATAGATCATTAATGTTTGAATATCTACATTTCCTAAATCCAGACATTCGTTCTCTTAAACGTAAGCAAGAGACGTTAACAAAAATAAACAGGCTTGCCTGCACTAGGGTCCAAGGGAAAGTTTGGAATTTATATGTGATCATAAACAATATTACTTGGTCGAATGAATAGCAACAATCTCGGACGAAAATACAGTCTTATTTTAAATTATTATTCTTTTATATTGTTTGATGATTCTATAGTCATATTGATTGTTTTAATGACATCCTTAGTAGAGAAGTTTTTCACAGAGAAAAGAAACATATAATATATACATACACTTGGTAAATTATAATATATGTATATATATATATAAATATTTTTTATGATAGAAAGTTATCATCGAAGTTTACAAAAGATACCGAGAACACACAAAAGTAAAGTGAAACATGACCTCTCTGTGTCTCTGTCTGTCTGTCTGTCTGTCTGTCTGTCTCTCTCTCTCTCTCTCTCTCTCTCTCTCTCTCTCTCTCTCGTCTTGAATTCAAAGCCCTAAGTCTGACGAATTCACTCTAATAAAGTCAACTCTTGGAGGTTGAAGATACTATTCCTTGTCGGTGGTCTTTAACTAAACCTGTATCAATGAATTGTTATTCATGATGTATGAATTGTCAAGCCATGAACTTTATCAAACTCATCTGATAAATCGTTATTTATTGCTTCCAGTAAATAAAGGTCGAGGTTTCCGGACACGAGGTTTCGAAAGGACTGATTTGACAAACTGATATTTGTCAACACCTGGAATGTTTCCAAAGTAATACTAACTCATGTGAGCTGCATGTTTAGCTTCTGACAAGCTTGTGGAAATCAGTGCCAAACAAGAGTCCCAACTTCAGAAGCAAATTAAATTTCTTGAAACAATTTCCGAGACTTTTGAAGACAGGTTCATAAGATTGGTGGGCACCCAGCCAAAATAACCTCATTTTGAGCTTCGTCCCTTATCTCCAATCATACAGTAATTTAGGTGAAGTAATGCGCAAAAATAACTATAAGAACTTGTTTCAAGATTCTATAATCGCAACATCTTTACGGCATCGAAAGCCAAACGCTACGGAAGATTCTCATATTAATTTCCAAAATGACTTTTTTTCTGATCGTTTGACACCCAATCGATAAATTGATGATGTTTTGACTAAGTTCTAATTAAATGAATATAACGATTACAAAGAGCAAATTTAGGTCGGGATTTTTGTCTCTATAACACTGAAAGAAACAAATGATTAATCACAGGATTATCATTATTAGACAATGATCAATTCAAATTCATTTTCCCACGTTGTTTAAGATAACGAAACACGCCTGTCTGCAGCAGGGGGAAATCAACCCGTATTTCTATTCCAACTGAAGATAGTTACGGTAACTTTTTTATAGTATATGATAAATAAATAAGGAAATACATGAAACGTCAGTTTAGCTCAGTCGGTAAGTGAACCGCTTTGCAATCATTTGTTCATTTTTTTTTCAAATCTCTGTAGGGAAATGTTTATTTTTTGGTTTAGTTTTGTTATCGTAACACATTTATTAAGGCCACGTGGTATTAATTCCTTAAAGGTTTGTTTACCTGCCAAAAGATGTATTCCTTGTAGAATATTTCCTTGCGTGCAACAGATTTGACGTGATGTGATAGAGAAATAGAGAAGATTTTATTCTCCTGATTCAGGTGAGGATTGTTCTTATTGGAGATTGGCAATCTCAGCTACTGTACCATTCGAACTTTGTTGTATTTGGTGAGCGGGTTTTATTTCAACTGAACCCTTTATTCAATTGATGAAGATACATTTATTTCGCTTTCCATGCTAAGGATATCTCGTATCAGTTATAATTTGATGGTGTTTTTTAGCTTCTAACACTGTAACTAATCCATATGACTTTCACTGCTTGCAGTCAACATTCCTATCAGCCTTTCAACGACTTTCCCATAGATTCACCAGATCTCTCTATCATGAACGTCGCAGACCTAATACTTTCTGAATTCGTGTTGTTCGTCACGCCAGCTCATATTTTGCCAACCACAATTTCTCTTGTGATTCCCAGGGATCAACGTCTTGAGTCGTGATGTCCAGCGGTTATCCAACACTCTAGCATGACCAGCCTATTGTCAGTTGAGTTTTTTAATCTTTCCAATCAGAATCAGACTCCCGCCTTCCTCTAATATACTATGCTGTCTTGTGATCATCCATGTGATGTTGAGCATATTTTTGTCATGTGTACCTTGCACAGTTCTCAGTTCGGGGGCCAATCTTTCGGTTAGGTTCTATGTTTTGGTTCCATATGTGACTATCAGGATGATTCGTTAGTTGTATACTCTTCTTTTTAGGATTAATGGGATTTTCTTATTTTTAGAGACTGAACTTGCCCTACGGAAAAAATTGCTAATCTAGGCTTTGTTAAACCTACACTGTTCTAACAACCAACTGAGCTACCTCTGGTTCGATGAAACAACATAAGGTCTATGGCTGTCACAGGCCTGGAGTCATATTGCGTGACGCAGGCCCTCTTTAACCATCAGAGATGTAAATATATAAATTAGGAATAACAGCAAAGCAAACTGAAGTCATTGTAATTAGAGAACAAAGTTAAGCTACATATTTAATTTCTGTCATTGACATCTGCGCGTGATTAGTTTGGACATGACAGTGTCATGGTTTCTAAGTTTAAGTGCAATTAATATTGATGTGTCTCTAGTACCTTTCATCTGCATCTCTCTCTCTCTCTCTTTCTCTCTCTCTCTCTCTCTCTCTCTCTCTCTCTCTCTCTCTCTCTCTCTCTCTGAACACAGGTACAACATTTATGCGTATGGAATTAACAATACAGGGTGATTCAAAAAAGTTCAACTACTTGCAATGCTTGCAATTTCTTTATCATCTAATTTAAACACTTTTTTCCAGATTGTGTTCCTGGGTAAGATATTGTTTATGGATGAAGAAACAATGGAAATTATCAGATTGTAGTATGAGACCAAATCGTACGTCAGGGTCCATCGTCAATTCTGTCCTCATTTCAATCTCAATATTCGTGATCTATATGCTCCACCAAATCGATCAGCAAGATGTACCTGTTGATGATGGGGTGTAGTACAGAGGTTGAAGTCTACTCCTATGATCTAATAAAGTAGTTATAATTCTTATTAAAGTCTTCCTTATTGTCTTTGATATATGGTTGCAGGTTAGGGAAGGAGAAATCTTGTGGGCGTGTAGAGTTAGGAGAAAAGTGCAAGATGAAGTCTCTTTCCTCGCCAGAACATGCTGCACCTTAACAAAAAAGCAAAGTTGTTTCCCATGTCGCTGATACGTGAGGCAATGATTTGGTCTCCACTTCTCGATCAACGGTGACCCAATCAGTATATGTAGCAATAGTGAATATGTATGGGGCTGGGTTGCTAACCAATCACCAAAGATGGGCTGCCTTAAAGGGGAAAAAGGTCTCTGCTAATTACTCATAGCTGTGAGAAGTGAATTCACTGCTTTCTTGCAGGCATTAGTGTTACGTGAACGGGGTTTGAACTCGCCGGTTCTGTTCGCCATGCCGTTAATCGCTCGGGCAGACAAAGATATTACCGCGAAAAAAAAACTAAGTAGAACCATCTAAGAACACAGATTTCAATGTAACATCGCAGTGTATAGGGCTGGCTGACTGACTGACATATCACACGTACAGATCCCAACAATGGGACTTGGAGAGCTAAACATTATTATTATTATTATTATTATTATTATCATTATTATTATCATTATTATTCTGAGATAGAACTTTTTTTTAAATCTCACCATAGGCTTTTTGAGGGGGGGGGGTCAACTTGCAACGTTGGCTTATTCTTAATTAGTCCTTTATTTTGCGTCCAACATCAGTGACACTTTTTTCAGTGATCCCTGCCCAACAAAAGGCTAGAGAAATAACTTATTCATTGATCACCCATTTTTGATTGATCACCCCCAACACGACGTGCTGTAAAGATACGTGGGTTTCTATTGAGTGATTAACCAGACCTGTTCTTTTTTTGTTCTTTTTAAACCTGTAAATAATGAAGTGATTTTCATTCAATTTTCAGGCTTCGTTGGGTACAAAATGTCCGTGCAAGAAAAGGACGATACTGTTCATTGTACTTGTGGTATGTTATTCATTTCCTTTTCTTCCTATTGAATCTTTCATTCGTCCTATCAGAGTGTGACTTTCTTAAATCTTGGCATGATCGCAACTTAAAATGTATGTTATCTTTTCTCTAAGGTTTTTTCCCGCTATTCATTTGATGTGGCAGACCGAATGATGAGGCAGCTACATCTTTGAACAAGTCATCGCTTGCTTTACTATACTTGATTTCATAATACCTGGCACCACGAACCATCTCTTAGTTGGTGCTTCCAAGGCTGCCAGTGCTGAGTTCTATACCCGCCCAATCTTGGGTTTGCCACCGACCATCTGGGTCTCAGGGTTTATATTTTGAAAACAGTTTATAATCTTGGGTTTTTAAAATCCTAAATAAATAAATTCTTGAAAATTACCCGCGTTCATGTGAAATGATTAGAATGACTTCAAAATATTTCAACTATCTTCTGATAATCTGTTGATGGATAAGTCATCGATTAAACGAGTTTGAATCTCGTATGATACGTGGAATGTTGTCGTACCTGCTATAACCACGCAATGAACAAAATTGTTGGCTGGAAGTCGATATCTGATGGGAAAATGATGCCAAATAAATAAAAGTTAAATGTCAAAATCTTTCTGATATTAATAATGAATCATTTACTCTTCAAAAAGGAATCGAAGAAGAGGAGGATTAATTATTTTTATCGATGAATAAAAAGTGAATTAAATACAGTTTTATTCCTATTTAAAGTTGATATTTTTGTTTAATTCGAGGGATTTTTTGACTTTGGCTTTTTTGGGAGCCGGGTATAAGAGTGTCCTTAAAATCCTCGTAACCAGCTTGACATAGTTTTAATTCAACTATATATATATATATATATATATATATATATATATATATATATATATATATATATATATATATATAAGAGAGAGAGAAAGAGAGACCGACAGACAGACAGACAGACAGACCATGGTAGGTTACTTGAAAGCTTAGTGTTGTGTACATCCAGGAAATCAATTTGCGTAGGAAATCGTTGACAGACACCGCAAAAAAGATTTGAGTAGACGGTTGTGTCAAATCACTAATTAATAAGCCATTCTGTGTACATTGGCGACAGGAAGAAAATTGTCTGCGTGACCTGTTCGCCAACGTTCTAGACATTGATTCCATTTAATTAGTAATGCCTTGTTAGTGCTCCAAAAATATGCTTTCATTCTAACCGCCAAACTTTCCCAGCTTGTTGAAAAGAAAAAGCATTAAATCATTAGTACTTTAAAAGCCAACCTGCTGCCTGGTCAAAATCTACTCATACTTCTATTCCAAATGATGATGATCACAGCAAATTTTGTATTGTATATATATTGAATGAAAAATAGTAAAAATATATATTTTTGTCGATGTATCAGACTTGTTAGTTGGCTCAGTGAATAAGAGAGCCACCTACAAACCACTTAGTCTTGATTTCAAATCATAAATGTGCAATACGTAAAATAGAATTTAAATCAAGTTCATTATGCTAACATGTTTCGGCTCGGACAAAGTTGTAATCCTAATTGAATTAACATTAAAAAGTTCGTTTCATTGAGTAAATGATGTCACATAGTGCCCTACCGTGAGAGTACAAAAGCTAGATATTTTAAATTAGAAAGAAACCGAAAAACGAAAAATGGATCCTTATATTCCTGATATACACATTCTATTTAAAATTACAACTTTGGTAAACTCGAAAATGAAATGTTTATAAAAACTACTTTTTTCTGTATTGTCCATTCAACAATATTGTCGGATATCTTACCTACTCTTTATATTTATATATATATATATATATATATATATATATATATATATATATATGTGTGTGTGTGTGTGTACTACCAAGATATATAAATATATATATATATATATATATATATAGTGTGTGTGTGTGTGTGTGTGTGTGTGTGTGGTGTGTGTGTGTGTGTGTTGAGAATGTGACTACGAAAAAAAAATTCCCATCCTAAAACCTAGTTCTCTTAGGCCTGTGTACATTGATCTTACAAAGAGTATTACTCACAAAGGGTAATGTCAAAGGTGTGTTGTACCACAACGGAACCATCTATTGGATCTTTGCATGCACTGTTATCTGAATTCTAACAAGTTGCAATGTCCAATTGAATATCAATGGTGCCAATCTGTCTGAATCCTTTTGATGAAAAATCTTTGTTATTCATGTTTCACTAGTTTTTCCTCCATCTTATTTCATTGCTTCACATCACAAAGTTCATTGTACGACCAGTTTCAAATAAGTCGCATGGATCTAGGAAAGGGAAGATGTTTGTGAGCATGAATGAACTCACATCCCCAATCACCTTTTACTGAACCGGCCAAGGGGTGGAAGCAGATCTACAAACCCTTATCTACTTCACCATCCGATTAAATGTCTATTGAATCCTGTTCTCCCAATTGCTCACAAGTGGACGAAAAGGGGTAAAACCTTGCCAACTATACTGTATCGCCTATAAATGAATACAAGATACAAGTTTGTTTTTTTTATTTGAAATAGTATTTGTTGACTTCAAGATGGCTTCCGAATTAGTGGAAATCGCGAGCGTCATCGATGCAATCACAAAACAAGGAGTAGACCCCATATATGTCGGAGTTCTGCAAAATATCTACCGATTTAGCAGTTCCTCTATCAGTTTAGACAAAGACACGGAGTTCTTCTAGTTCGAAAAATGGAGCAGAATAACACCAGTTCAACCAAACTCTGCACAGCTTATCAAGCTTAGACTGACACAAATGCACATGTTTAGCACACAGTTAGGATCGTTCTCACTGCTGTATGAGTGGTCTCCTACTATTGCTCTGCAGCGAGCCAACCTCAACTCTTCGTTTTTGGTTCTTTTGATTTTTTTCTTGTTTTCTTGTTTGTTTTGTTTCTGTTTTTTTTACTTCTTGTTCCTTCGTTCTATTTTCATTTGTCATTTTTCAGTCTGTTCCTTATCTCTCTCTCTCTCTCTCTCTCTCTCTCTCTCTCTCTCTCTCTCTCTCTCTCTCTTAAGATTTCCTTTCTCTTTTTCTTCTTCTTTCAGTCTTTTCTCTTCCCTTTCTATCTCCTTAATCTCCTCTCTTCTCCTCTCTATCGGCTATTTTGCTTCTACCCTCTCTCTTCCTCCTTTCCCTTTTTTTCATTTTCATTATTATTATTATTATCATTAGTAGTAGTAGTATTAGTAGTAGTAGTAGTAGTAGTAGTGAATATTTGCTAAAATGTCTGACCTCAGATGCAGGCCAATAAAAACAAACGCTGCAGAGTTTTAAAAAGCCATGAAAATTGTGTACTACCAAGATTTCATCCATGGCTGTCGTACCAATATGAAATAAAGTAATGCACGTAGCTGAAGAACCAAAAAAGCAGTACATGGTGATACATGCTACCCCTAAACATAGTTGAGTTAAAAACACCATACTTGCACCATTCTCTCTTTCTCTCTCTCTCTCTCTCTCTCTCCCCCCAATATCTGAGATTGAAGAGATCTCTATCTGTGTATGTGTACCTGTGCATGTGCGTTGTGCATTCGTGTGTGTATGTGTATGTACGTGTTCTTCTTTGTGCGAGTTTACATATTCCTTGTGTGTATGTATTCATATATGTGTGTGTTTATGTGCTTTTATAAATGTATATATATGTGTGTGTGTGTGTGTGTGTGTGTGTGTGTGATGAAACCATCATATGACTGCTTCTGTTCATTTTTCTTTCCATTCCTACCTTTCAGACTCTTCTCTGTTTATCAGTCGGCATCGGCATTGGGGTACATGTGCATGAAATGAACATCAAGAAAAGTAGATTGAATGATACAAGTGGAGGTTCCAGCCCAGTGACTGATTCAAGCCCAGTGACTGATTCAAGCCCGGTAACTGGTCCTGAGCTACCTACACCAATAATATGCCCCTGGCTGTAAGTAGCATGACTTTTACAAATATATACACACTAGAATTATCCGATATACATGTACTAGTAACTATGGTTCGGACAATCTAATTTTTTCATCATATCTGTGATGCCGACACAACGTTTCGACCGATTCATTCTACGAATTTTTTCCGGTGCACTACGTGAATCCGGTGGTGCAAAGCAAAAATAAATAAATATTACACCTGTAGAATGAATCAGCCGTAACGTTGTGTCAACATCATGGATGTGAAGGAGAGGTTATATTGTCCGAAGACTTTCCTTGAAATCATAGACAATACACGTACTAGGTTGTTTCGAAAGTAATATCGCATTTAAAAGACGCAAATTTGAAACAGAAAACTACCATGAAATTATGGTTAAAGAGTAAACGATGCAATCAATATTTAGTTTAGCAGCTGTTCCATCTCTTGCCGTTCAGGGCTTGGATAAACTTCATTTTGTGATCAGGTAAGACAGGGCAAAGACTTTATGTAGATGTGCCTGGTCCCTAGAAATTCCAATCTGGGAAAGCACCTCCCAATTGCACTGAAGGGAGAGGCTACGTGGACTTTCCTGGCGAGTTTCGTTCAAGACCATCAAACGTTTGGGATAAGGAATTCTTAAAGGCATCTATTGAAATAGATCCTCGTCAAAGCAGCAGAGATTTAGTTAATATGCAATCTTGCAATCATATGCAGACACTTTTAAACTATCGGCTAAATTGCAGTAGTTACAGCGGTTCCTGTACGATCACCGAAGTTGAGCTACGGGAGAACGTGGTCATTACCCAGATGGGTGACCGTCTGGGAATACCAAGTGTGTGCAGAATCAAGATCATCTAAAAAAATTCGAACAATAAAACATTTTTGTTTATTCGTATTATTAAACGGAGTATTGAAACCGAATATTTTATGAATTATGACTGCTTTCTACCTTATCCTAATTTTGAACTGACTCAGACCGCCATTTTCTGCTTTCTATCAGCCGTAGAATGGCAGACCGGGTCAGAGTTGAGATGAAAACAACTGAAAATGAAGATAGAGGCAAAAAGGAGTCAAAATAAATAAAACATTGAATTAAAACTGTCCTTTGTAAAGATGTCCGGCCTCATAGGGCATTGCAGATATATTGTGCGGAACCGAACCAAATAACCAGATTTTCATATACTGCAGGTACTGCTGATTTTCGAGCCTGACTGACTGCTCAGAGAAAGAGTTCTTTGTCCAGATTCCCAGCCTACCCTCGTAGATTGTGAACGTATCATCAATGCCAACGTTAGAACCTCATAGACAGAACTTCATACTGTTTTATCATCTGCCTGGTGCTCTTACTAATAACCCAAGTTACACAAAAGATGGACACAAATTGCATTGCGGGAGAACTGAATCATAGCTAATTGAATAGAAATATCAATTTTCTGAGATACTTTCATACAATGAATGTCCCATGTTTATGGGCCGTGCGAAATCATTTATCGGATTGTCTCCCCGGATCGAAGTCAAATTTTCTGTCTTCTTGCATATTCATGGGACTTTGACCAAGTAATTCGACTTAGTCCATTTGACTGGTTGGCAATAGGATATCAACGTTGTCATAACCGAAGAAGGGGAATAAATAAGTCATAGTTTTAGTATGCACCTCACAATACGCATTTATGGATGGAAGAGAGAGAAGAAACTAAGATAATAAGCGAACAATGAAAGGGAGTATGTTCACCTTTACGCAATGAAAAAACGTGTGTGTGTGTGTGTGTGTGTGTGTGCGTGCTTGAATGTGTGTAACGCAGTATCCACCTGCGTCAGAAGTCGGTCTTCAAACCCAAGTAAGCAGGATTTCGAATGCTGATTTTTTAGACAAGCCGACTCTTCATGGTTTGTATATTGGCCAACTGCAACCCTCCTCTCGAAATTTCTCCTTGCTATGAGGACTTGTTGATATCAAGGGAATATATATATATATATATATATATATATATATATATATATATATATATATATATATATATATATAGTTGATTAGAAAGTTCATGTCCGACTGAATGTGATGATCATAAAGACATTTTAGTAGGAATTGTATTTTGTTCGGCACCGTTGTCAACCAGTCCCGAATCGAACAGTCCCAGATCGCGTGAATGAAGATTTGAGCAAGGAGCGGAATCGAGACTGCATCCAGTAGGAAGCAGCTTCAACTTGTCTCTGCTCTTACCATCTGAGCTGTATTTAGGCTGCTTCTATGCGGAGATTGGTTGAGGTCGGCGCAGTGGAGATTTTTGCATTATTATGATGGAACATTGTACCTTTGCGATTGATCAAACATGGCGCCTTTTTCCCTCAAAGCATTCTTTAAACCCTCTAACTGCTTACAAAAGATGTCCGCTGTAATCGTAACATTGGTTGGTAGTAATAGTGGATCACACCAATCCAATCCCAAAGAACATTCACCAAAACTTCCCTTGGGTGATGATCCATTTTAGGTGCTGCTTTAGCCTGCCTCCTAACACAAAGCTATTGGCTGTATGCTTCATATTCTTGTAAAATATCCAATTTTCATTACCAGTCTATAACCTGTCCAAAAAGTATGAATCATGTTCAAGAGAATTGCAAATGTCCACTCTTCCCCTACAATTGGTTTCTGTCAAATCATGGTAAAAACTTTCTTCGGATTTAGGCACATTCCCAACTTGTTGCCGATGACGGTGAACTGTTGAATGGCTTGAATTCAGTTTTGAGCCAATTCTCCAACCATAAAGGTACTATTTTTATCAAGTTCAGACCAAAGCAGGCTATTGTTTAAACCCAGCGGGACAACCTGTTTATGGCGCATTTTGTCTGATGAAGTCACCGTTTTTAATCTTCTCCAGCCATCTTCGGAAATCTATTGCAGAAATTCTATTTCGGATTGTTTTTGTAGCATTATTGTTTTTTTCTTAACTATTTAAGCATCACATGTCAAATACGCTCTATAGATGCGTCCATTTTCACTTGGGTCAAGTTGGTAAATAGTTGCTTGAATCATATTGCGATGACGTAACCTACTTGTTTAAAACTGTGCAAACATGTGCGAACATGTTTTGTTATCATTCAGGATGTTTAGAGAAGCGAAATTATTATTCAATATATCGTTATCAGAGTCCAGACATCACTCTTGCGATGACCAATCAAACACACACACACATAAGACAATGATCACATTGGAAAACTGTACTATGTGATAAATGGAAATCGTTGCCTGTCTTTTACAGAGTATTACCCCTTCGGAAACTCTGCGGAGAGTCAGATGGCGATTTCTACGGTCGCAGAATGCTGTCTCTCAATCTGATCATCGTCCGTTGACTTGGATAGAAAAAACGCCAAACGCGTCACACACAGTCACACACACACTAATTGTAGCAAGTATAGTTAAAATACCAATCACTGTAGCATGATACAGAATTTTTATAGAAAATGTCAAAGTCACTGCTACACAATACGATGGTAGCGAGTACTCTGGGACATCTCTTTGATGCACCATTTTAAAAGTTCGGTTTCTTTTCGGACAGCTTTTGCTCATGTGTATACTTTCTCTATTGTCTCTATGTATCTCTTCCAGTCGTGAAGACTCTCCTCTTGTGCTAATATCGATTGGTGGCTTCCGTTCTGATTATCTGTCAAGGAATATTACACCGGCAATCAACAATATCTCTCACTCAGGAGTTCATGCACCTTACATGATGAGTGTCAACCCGACGCTAACCATGCCAAACCTCTATTCTATCGTTACGGTAAGTGGTTTTCTGACACGGAACACATCTTCCTATCTTCTCTCTCTTTGCCTTTTCTTTCATTCGATAGAGGAGAAATAAAGTACCATGTAGAAAGGCCGAATAAATCGGACAACTCGAATATTAGTCGAGTAGAAAACCATAATCAAGGCATCTGAAGATTTCGCCTTGGCGAGAAAAAACAGAACAAAAACTAACTCATAAGTTGACTCCATATTTTTTTTTGAACATTGACTAAATATCAATAAATGACAACTTGTAAATGTAATCTTTATTTATTCAAAATAGAAAAACATATTTTGACAGCATGCATTATTGGGGTGATCAATTGAAAAAAATGGAAATATATTCATGCTGTGATCACTAAAATGTCTGAATTTAATGAAAAAAAAAACAGGCGATAAAAGGGTTCAATTTAGCTTAAACTTACATTGTAAAACGAATTCTCAACTAAAATCTATTTGGGGGATTTTTTTCCAAAAAACAAAGACAGTTTTTTTCTAGGCACAATAAGGAGTAAATGTTCTATTTTCAGCCCTCTAGCTCCATTGGTGCAGTCTATATGTATAATGTATACATACATAGCCAGCAAGCCAATCGGCCGAACCATCTTAAAAACTGAAGAAACCTATATTGATAGTCATGGCGACAGTTTTGGTTGACGGTTTCTAATATACGATAACCAACAGTTTCGCGATGGAATTAGCAATCATAGAGATAACAATGACTTTTATGTCATTTATTCATGGAACAGATTGTTGGAAGGTAAAATCTGTTTGACCTTCGCGCTATGGATTCTCATAATCGTGCAATCGAAATAATACCTAACTCCTCTAGAAATGCACTTGCGTTTGCAAAACTTGAACAAAATACTAAAAAACAAATTAAGACTGTCGAGCTTACTGGGACGTATATATTACGAAGATTTTATGAATGCTGGGACGCACACACGCGCACACATACACACACACATACATACATATATATATATATATATATATATATATATATATATATATCACATGATACCAATGGTATAGATCAGGTTAGCAATATAGCATAATATAAAGCAACGTCTAATATGTGATGGATTTAGAATGGAGTAGAAACACGAACTAGTTTGTGTAGCGAATGCACATTCTATTATTTACTCATATATATATATATATATATATAGATAGATAGATAGATAGATAGATAGATAGATAGAGAGAAAACAGCTTCACAGCTTTAAACACTAAATATATTGGGGAAAAAAACTTTTTTTAATTCGTCATTTCAGTTACTTATTTCCAAATATCAGTTGATGTAACTTTTATGAATTATTCAGTGTTGTTTATGTTTTACACATACTTTGATATGACGACACTAATTGTAAATTTTCTTGTTGGGATCATCAGTCGTTTACCATGTAACTATTTTAGGGATTTGAAAACGAAACACTTATATCCATATGGCTCCCCAGCAGTGTTGATCAAACACCTCCTCCCCTTCAGCAATTATTTTTTTACATGGCTTATGTCATATTACAAAGGATATCATCATAATGTATTGTATATGAATGTTATCATTAAATCTCGTACTTACGTGGGCTACCCCAAAAAGTATTAAACGATGAGGGATCAATAAGTATAACGACAGACGTAACTCGTTTTTCGTGTCAATTCTATCGAGTTTTCACCCATATATATATATATATATATATATATATATATATATATATATATATATGTGTGTGTGTGTGTGTGTGTGTGTGTGTGTGTGTGTGTGTGCGTGTGTGCGTGCATAGAAAATTCAGTTCCCTGTGATGACTCTGAGTTTCAGACCTCTGACGATAGCACCACGAAGAAGAATCGAATTTTTCTATATACATCAATTTACGTATGATCTCTCCCCGATATCGAGTACTCTCCATGAATAGATAACTCAACCCTTAAAAAATGATAACAGTCTATATATGAATATATTTATTTATATTTGTGTGTATGATGTACATCTCTTGTAGAGGTTTACTTGGACGTATGTGAGATGAAAAATAAAGTAAAGGCGATTTTCCCGACTCTTTCAACTGCAGATATCGACGTCATCGTAGAATGAAACACATGCAGAAATTATTTTGCATCACAAAACTGAATAGGAAAGACGAGTAGACAAAGTGATTTGTTAATTCCGTATTTCTGATTGGTCCAAAGATGAATATCTAATGGGACAAATGTATCCCATCATGATTTTGCTTCTTCAAGTTATGAATTTCTTTCTTCAATTATTGGTTTAATTAATACATTTTTTGCTTTTTATACCATTGAAAATTCAGGTATTGAACACCTTAGTAAGGTTAGTCTTCAACAGGTTATAATATGCTGTTCCTAGTATTATTTTATGGCTGAAAATATCCACTATCAATTCAAGGAGAATTCATTTCTGTTGCTTAAATCCTGAGAGAAGAAGTTGGTTCAAAATTAGAAAATAATCGTTTTCATTCCGTCACGAGTCAGCCATTTTGAATGTTTTATGAACTATGGTAAACTAATTTGAATAATCCTGCTATTGATTCGGGACCATAAGCTTTCAGCAAATATAACTGGTTATCAGTCGTGCTACTTTTGCAAATACTTATTTACCCATTAAAAATATCCGATGTACATACACACACACACTTATATATACATATTCATAAATAACAAGAAAAAGACAAAATTCTGATCAAAAACTGCCATGTTGTATGTACATTTGTCTAAGTTTGTTTCTGCAATAAAACTATTTATTCCAAAGTATTTTTCAAGCTAATTCTCGTTAAAACGCCTAAAACAAAAATAAGATGAAATGAAAAATATTGTCCAATATACAATATAATGCATTAAAAATGAAAATGCTTTAAATGTATAAATGGAGTGTATACATTAGTTATGAACACTGTATGGTCTGCTTTCTTTCCTTCTTTTTCGCTCTTTATCTTTTCTTTACTTCTTTCTTGTACTTTTTATCTCGAAAATATACCAAAAGGTGAATAACATAACGCAGCGTGACATAATTTTTTTTAAATATTCCTCTTTGTTCACTCTCTTTATCATATCTTCCTATCTTAAGCAACGCTATGAACAGATAAAATAGAATGCTATGTATATCTCTTCAACCATGATTTCTTTGGGACACTTAATTCCTTATAAACGCTGTCAACCGACTTGAAAATTGGTCTTATCATGAATTTTCTCCGTTCAAATAACTGTCGCCTTATGTCGCAGTTAATAAAAATATCTGTCGTAGTTTGTTGAATTATTTGCAACACATTTCTGTAGTAGAATCAATTGTGAAGCATTTTCATTATTGATATGTTTGGCCCTAATCTGTCAGTGATGCTTGCATTAATTCCTGACCACTAACCATCCTTTTCCGACTAATTTTTAACGCACAATATACTAATACCTGTTAAGATAAATTTCAAATTGCACATTGCTTGTTTTTCTGCTATGGGTAGACCGTCATCCCTATGCAATCCTATAAATTCAGAATTTAGGTTTCTAGTGAAATTATACAAAATATACAAACCAATGGGGTCCGACACTTCGGCTGAATCAAGACTACCCATAGAAACATCAAAACCACAAACGTCAGTTTTTTTAGTTTATTGTTTTTGATTTTTGAACTGTACCGTCTGTCAACAGTGTTTAATTTATCTTTACCATTGATGTTACGGTAGATCTTTGCAAATAGTGGTGGGTTTGTTATGAAGTCCAGTTTGTGTTCCTTTATGAGTATGTAAACATCTTTTTTTGTAGTTTTCTTATTCTATTACTGACGTTTAATTTATCAGTGATGTTTTCGCTCTCTTTATCTATAGTTGTTTTATTTTTGTTCTTTTTGGTTTTTAAAAACAATACATTTCTTTCGACATGTTATTGGAGCCTTATGATAGCAAACTCAAAATCACAGTCAAACGGACAATATTGAAACAAACACACATTTGCCAAAATATTGAAACCCCATGTTACCAATGCTTAGATGGGAAAATTGAAATCCTCACTTTTGACAATAGAACAATAAAAAAGAGAAACAATTATTGAACAGAAAAACGAAGTAGCGTTAAAATGTCGGCATTTCTCAAAAATTGTAAAAACTAACATAACTTAATTTCAAATCTCGGTAGGAATTTATATTACTATATCGGTTCGAGTTAAAAGACATAAACTACATGTGGATCCATGTTATAGTTGTGAGATATTCTTGCAACATAGCCATCCCATTGCCATTTTAATTTTTTGATGTTTTTATTATATCTTGGACCCATCTCTTTTCTCTAATACATGATCTCTCCGTGCGAGGTTGAGCATGATTCTCTCCCGTGCACCTTGCATGGTTCTCAATTTGGTGATCAATCTCTTGATTAGGTTTCAGGTTTCAGCTCCATAGGTGACTATCAGGAAGATGCAATGGTTGCATACCTTTGTTTTTAGGACCAGAGGGATTTTCTTGTTCTTGAAAGTCGAGTTTGCTCAACCGGAAGCTTGCCAACGTTGTGTGATTCTTTTTTGTTTCTTCTTTTGAAGAGTTCATTGAGATTTGTTGTCTTAGGTAGATGTAGTGGTCTACCTTCTTCAGCTCCGCGTTTTCAATTTTGATTACTGTGTCTTTGTCCTCAGCAGTGTTGCTCGCTCTTGTTCAAAGCTGGAAATTAATGCCGAAAAATGATAATGACTGTCAAGGGATGAAACCCTCAAATGTTTTATAGATGAGACGATCTTCCCGTTGTCTCCTTTTGCGAAGCCACAAAGAAGAGAGACAAGTGTTCAAAGGACAGGGCAAAGTCAAATGTGATTGATTACTGGGACTAACTTGGTATCACCACTAGAGAAGTTGGTCGCGTGTCAAACAGTCGTTTCTCAAAATGAATGGCCACACTTCGCTGATTATTTTGTTTTATTTGATCTTACTGTTTCCCAAACAGTCTCTACTTTGACAAACACGTAAATCATCGATACCCAAGAGGCATAAACATTTGCATGATCTGCGATAGTATTGTCTTATCTCTCTCTCTCTCTCTCTCTGATCTCTCTCCCTCTTTCTCTCTTTCCCTCCTTATATCTGTCTGATCTCTCCCTTTCTCTCTTTCTCTCCCTCTCTGTCTTTCTCTCCCTCTCTCCTTTTTATGAAAAGATTCACTTCAATGTACTTACTCTTCTGTGTCGATGTCGATATATATATATATATATATATATATATATATATATATATATATATATATATATATATATATCAGGAACAGAATTACATCAGCCTTCTGAAGACGTGTGCGAAAACGGTCAAGGCTTATTAAAACTATTTCACCTCAAAACCATAACTAAAAAGTTTGGCTTTTCTTTTTTACACTTTTGAAATATGCTCAATTTGCTGGACGTTTGTGTTTTCATATTGTCTATTATATTCATCACGTATGAGTGGGCTGCACATGATAAGTGTCCAACGCATCATTTTTTTTAATTTGATTTTTCCGTTATTTTAAGAACTACAGTGTTCAATATATTTCTAGCTTTAAAACTCTGCATTGTGATTCTGATGAATGATTGCTGACTTAATTTTGATCTCAAATGATTGGTGGTGGATGTTATCCAACGTAAAAGCATTTTCGCAAGGGGCAATTATCACGTGTGGTTACTTATATACTTCTTCTCCCTCCTCCCCACTCCCTTTCTCTACTTTTTTCTTTATTTATTTCTTTGACTTATTAGTGTTCAAATTTTCTCTTATAAGTCTTCTCACTAAACATTACTACTGCTTTGAATGCTATCCTAACTGGGTGCCAAACACTCGTACCCCCTTGCCTGACAAGGCTAGTGTCTATCTAATAAGGTCTCTCGTGGAGCAATGGTTTGCAGATCCGCCTTGCCGTGCAATCAGCTGAAGAACTGAGTTGTTTCCTTATCGGGTGTCCTATGCTTGTGGCCTTGTTCAATAACTAATATGAGCTTAGTAAATAACAATTATACAATGGTTGCTAACTTTCTTACAGAAAACTATTTTCAATTATAAACCTGAGGGGGATATAAATATTGATGATGATGATGATGATGATGATGATGATGATTGTAATGATAATGATCTCTGCTACTCTCATGTGTCCTGGGGCAGAGCGTGTGTGAGAAAGGACCCGGTGCAAAGTCCATTCGGAGATTGGCAAGATGTTCTGTTAATCTGTAGCAGAGTACAAGCTGAGACGACCGCAGAACAATCTTGTGGCTGCATATGGCAGCTGGTATTCCAAGTCAGTCACCCATCTAGGTACTGACTTGGCTCGACGTTGCTCAACTTCAGCGATCGTACTAGAACCAGTGTATTCAAAACGATTTTCGGTTATGTACGACCAAAATAACAAAACTATAACTATAAATATGTATCTATCTTTTGCGATGCCACAATTAGAATTTAAAAAATAAACTGAAAAAACACACAAGAGACAAGCGAGAGAAAATCATGAGAAATTTTTATTATTAAAGAAAACATAAAGAGGAGGAATGACTCATAATTGCTCAATCAATATGACGTCATTGTTGCTTGTTTACACAGTCAGCCATCTTGGAATACGAAAGCAAATTGTTTTTTTAACGCCATACAGCAATGTTTCAATCATGTAAACAAGGTCACAATGGTTCAAGAGAATAATTTTATCTCCAGTACAACAGCTTCAGAAATAATAACTAAATAATTCGGGTTAACAGGAAAGCGAAGATGTTTCTTAGCTAACTGGACGAAACTTAAAATCCCCGCCGTGGCATACTGGTTACTAATTCAGTTTTGAGCTTCGAGAGAATTATACTCAACCTCAAATGGAGAGACTAAAAGACAGCACAATATATCAGGAAGAAAACAGGAGTCCGAAACATTATAGAATCTATTAAAAATCTTGAATGGCAATGGGCAGGCCATGTTGCAAGAATAAAAGACAACCGATGGATATCATGACTCAAAACATGGATTCCCAGGAATCACATGCGAAACCGAGGCCGACAGAATACAAGATGGAGAGACGGACTAGACAAGTTCAGAAAGTACTGGCTCCGTGACGCTCATAATAGAGAATTGTGGCGAATCCTTGGGAAGGTCTATGTCCAACGACGGACGTTAAAAGTCTGCTGATGATGATGATGATGATGTACAAATCTAAGCTTAGTAAATACCTGGAGGCCTGTTATAGAGTAATCGTCAGCAATGTAGTTAAAAATACCATTAATGTTGTAGTAAATACAGCCGTCACTGGGTGCTCAATGCTTATTGATTTGCGATGGGCAAATATATGGGGAGGTACTTGCCATAGCAGAATGGTTAGCAATATAGTTTTTTATACCATGAGTCCTACCGTGAATAAGACTCCTGTTGAGTATTCTTTGTCTTCTACATAACGTGATTTATGTCAATGTCGCGTCTGATCATTGAGCAATTGTTATTAATTTTATCTTGCAGACCATTGTTACTATATAGCTTTTCGATCCTTGGGCTCTGTGTCGTTCTAAGCTAAAGTGAGTAAATATAAAACTAGATGCCTTATCGTGGAGCAAGAGTTAACAAGCATATCTTGCAAACTGTTCCTATTGTATTGAGTTTGATCCCTACTTGATACTTCACCCTTTTGGTTTTGTGACGTATAGAGCAAATCTTCGGAGATAATTGGGGCACAGACTACAACGATTGTCGTGATTTCAATCTTCACTGGATGTTCGACATTTGAGGCTTTTCCTTGTACTAAGCTGAATAAATATCAATTTGATACTAAGCTAGTCACTCTGCTGGTCTCGTAAACCATTACAGTCATACTGTGGTATACTTAGTAATATCATCTTGGCGCCACGCTGTAGAGCAATGCTTAGTACGTAATGTTTGCCGTACTAAACAAAGCTTAAAAATCACCAGCATCCATTTAGTGTCAGCCGTTAGACATAGACCTTCCCCAAGATTTGCCACAGCTCTCTATCATGGGCATCGCGGGACTAGTATTTTCTGAACTTGTCTAGTTTGTCACGTCATCTTATTTTTCGCCAGACACATTTTCATATATGATCTTTGGGGATCCACGTTGTGTGTCGTGATACCACTGAGAACAAAAGAAGGAGGGGCATCTCATTGCAGACTGAGCAAGGTTTAGTAAATAAGTAAATAAGTTAGGGTTACATCACCTTGGAGCAACGGTTAGCGAGCTCGTCTGGCAAAGTATTACTAATGTCCCGTGATTTCGATCACCATTGTACCAGACTTTGCCAAGCTAGGTTAATATCAAGTTGTAACCCCTCTGTAGAGAAATGGTTAACGAGCTGATGTCTATCTGGTCATTTTCATATTTTTTCATAGCGCTAGCCAAATAACATTACTCCTCCCAATCCTAATTCTAATTACTCTATCAAATTGCCTGTAGCTTTTAAAAGAGAATCATTGAGAAATAAACAGTCGATGAGTAATGCATCTTCATAACGGAGGTATTTAATCAACTAATTAATTGTTTGCTTAATTGGACTTCGGGAGAAATAAGATAGAAGGAATTAGGATGTGTCAGAAATGAAGAATGCTTCTGAAGACAAAGAAATACTCATCCAACCCGAAACGAGAAGGACACATCCAAACATTCAGGCAGTATGGTATTTGCAAATTCCACGATTAAAATATGAGACTCAGCGTTTGAATTTGGGAAGGAGAAGAAAAAAGGGGGGTCAAAAATGAAAGAATAAAACGAAAGAGAGAAAAATAAGGGCAAGAATAAGAAAAAAAGGAGCAGAATAAAGAAAGGATGGAAGAAACCAAAGAAGGGCAATAAGAAAAGAAGGAAGAAAAAAAGAAAATGAAAGACGAAATGCCAAAAATGGGAGAGAAAAGTAGAGGAAGGGGAGATTATAAGCTAAGACAAGGGGCGAGAGAGGGTAGACATGAAAGGGGGGGGTGGAAGAAAATTGCTGATAGAAAAAGAAAGGAAATGAGGAGAATGAGAAAGAGAGAAAGAATGAATGAAAATGACTGGAGAAAGAAAGTAATTGAAAAAATAATGTAAATCAGGAAAAAATAATGAATGAATGAAAGAAAGAAAGAAAGAAAGAGAGAAGGAAAGAAAGAGAGAAGGAAAGAAAGAAAGACAAGAAGAAAGAATGAATGAGGAAAAGAAGGAATATTAATTATTTGAGTGACAATGCGTTGCCAACTTTTCCCCGACTAAGACTCCCCAACTATTCTCATAAATCCACTTTCCTTGATTTCGTTTCATATTCTCATTAAGTCTGTCTAAGACAATAGTCTTAAAATTATAAGAGACAATTATGTCATAAATCTGAATTAGCCAATGTCAGCTTTCATCAAAATTCAATAAATTCCATGTCGTTTTTCAAGTCATAATACCCAATGTTCAAAATTGGTTTCTGTACCAGCAAAATCTTACAGGGGCGCTATTTCTCGTCTGCTTAATATAATATGTAATAAAAGTTTGTCATTTATTTTGAACACTATTTGTTCTTTTTCTGGTTCCATGTCTTGAATGACACAGTAGTTCTCCACTTTTTCCAGTCCATTTTTTGTTCTTATTGCACATTCATATTGCAATCTAGTCCATCCAGTTCTTACATACACACACACACACACACACACACACACACACACACACACACACACATATATATATATATATATATATATATATATATATATATATATATATATATATATATATATGATGTTTTTAACGCTATGGTGAGACTTCATTTTACTCTGGTTGCCTTTTTTTATATTTTTCATCTACAAAGCCAAAAGGAAAATCGTTTTTGTTCACTTTTTGAGCGTTAAGTTCTATCAAGAAATCCAAAACGTGAATGAATGATTCCATCAAAAAAAGATTCTATCAAGCTTGACAAAAATCCGTAACCATTGTACCATGAGATACTCATTGGGCCGTTCGAAAAGATATTGATATTCAGTAGCAGCAGCAGCAGCCTCTCAGCATCCATTGTTTGACATAGACTTCCCCAAGATTCACCAGACCTCTCTATCGTTGGCGTAGAAAACAAACTATCAGAAAGAACCAAGAGTCTCATGGAAATACGCAGAAGTCTCAAGCCACCGACACCGACAAGGGAAAATATCGAAGCAACACAACTGAACAAAATCATCCAAAAGAAACGAAGATAAGATAAAAGATACGCGATAGCCGTCATCGAAAGCATTTACGAGAGAGTTGGGGACTTCAAAACTATTACAAAATCTCTGATACAGAATAAAAGCAGATAACTCGTGCGCTCAAAGAAAATGGAGACTTGACAACGGACCGGGACTGAATTGTCGAAAGTGCCCAAGAATTCTACAAAAGCCTTGATTCTGCCGACCAAATGACACAGAAATATATACTATGTTCTGTTCACTCACTACTGTATATTGACGACCCAAGTGATCTTATGATAAAAAGCAAAGAAAAAATTAAATCATAATAGTTACCAATAAATACTTCATCGAATAAAATATGAATAGAAAAAATTAGGTTGTTTATTAGTAATGTTGCATTTTGCAAATTGATTACACGTTTGAAGACCGTCTTCGTCGGCCATTGAGCTCGATACCAAGTCATTTCCTTAATATCCAACTAAATCTATATTTTTTCGTAACTGCACTCCATCAGGGAACGCGAACGGCACTTAAACAAATAAAGTTATAACGAGGAGCACGAACTGCGCTATAACAAACCAAGTTTTAGCAACAGACTGCACTACCAATATAATGAATGTGTCTTTGATCTGGACAATATATATATATATATATATATATATATATATATATATATATATATGTGTGTGTGTGTGTGTGTGTGTGTGTGTGTGTGTGAGTGTGTGTGTGTGTGTGTGTGTGTGTATTTGGACACTTGCAAAATATTTATTTAACATACTTCCAATGTTCACACTTACTTCAAATTTACACTGGTGATGTATTTTGATATGAAATTAAAACTTACAAAGAGAAAATACATATTTCCAAACACACCATGCAAAAAATATATACACAGAAGTATAGTGAAAGAAAGTATTCGGACACACTGATTTCATAATCTATTACTTCGTACGATGGGCGAAAAGTGAGGATATAGTTGAGCAGTATAGTTAAATCATTAATAGACACTCGCCCACCCACGAAAAAGACTTTGCGTTTTGGAAAATGATTTCTCAAAGAAGTAAATGTAACTAACAGCAATACTTCAAAGCCGTAGTTTTGTATAATGTTCATCGCAAAGTATCAATATAATAATACAGAGATGGAGTCAGGTAAAAAAAAACTTCCAAAACAAAATGTCATCAGAATAGAAAAAAAAAGTCCGAAAGAAGGTCTGATCGATAAACTATTCGACCGCTAGAGTAAGGAAGTTTGTACTCGTGTCCCAAATCAAGAGCTTATCTATCATGGACGTCGCATTATCTACACCAGCCACAAAAACTCCGATTATTTAGAGGGGTACAAGTCTCAAGTCATTCTGGTTATGCTTTCTTTCCAATCCTCTTCGCCATCTTTTTTATTATTATTTTTACTTGATTTTTGCTTTAAGCGTTACTATTATGATTATTTTATTAATATATATTTTAACATCTATGGCTTATTATCACAACACTCTTCTAGTCGAACACTTTACCGATCCATTATGTATGATTAAAGTCAATAATAAAAATATAGAGTAAAGATAATAATAATAATAATAATAATAATAATAATAATAATAATAATAATAATAATGCTGAAAAGGCTTAATCTAAAAAGCTACAGTAATAAGATGGAGGAAAACTAATATCACAAGCCTGGCTGCTGTATGGTCAAACTCCACTCCTACTTCTATTCCGTCAGAAGATGATTAATACAACTTTTGTATTGTAGGTATAATGAATAAAATGGATGATATATGACTTGTTAATTTAGTTCAGTTAGTAAGAGAACCGCCTTCCAATCACATGACCATTATTTCAAATCAAACAAGGGAAATGTAAATTTTATACATAGCTTTGGTCTAGACGAAGGGATGAGTAAACTTCAGAGACGCCTCTAAGATTTATCTTCTTTTGTGTGGAATGTGGTCCCCGGAACCTCTACTTCAACTCAATACCCTTAGACTTTGTGGCTTGTAAGCAATCGCCCTACCAGTAAGCTGCATCGAAGACTGGAAGACTTCATTATAATGTAGTGACCACTTAAGAAACTATAGCAAACTACAGAGTGCTCCATAAAAGATACAACCCCAAGGATAAGGGGGTAGAATTTACGCTGACGTAAATTTTATGCTACAGTATTAATCACGTGACAAGTATTCAGCAGTGGAATTGATTATATCATGCGCTAGCCTCATTCGAGAATCCATTCTTTGGTATCGTGTCAGCAATGCTGTTCTCCAATGCATGGGAATGTTTCTATAATGAAACGGACACGAACGTTGAAGGAAATGGCTTTACAAAATCTATTGTAAAGTTTAAATGTACGTTGTGTAAATTCTGTATTTTTGTAATTTTTGTCTATAAAAATAGTTCTTAGGTATAAAAATGTTGAATAGTTTAAACAAAATTTATCAAAAATCCGGTGGTTTCCTCTTTTAAACACCCTGCATAGTACGAAGGTAATATATTTAGACAGCATTCGTTCATTTCACTGTGATGTATTGTTTGAGGAAACGTTGAACTGTATCCAAATGTGAATAACATTTTGTACACTTGTATAAGTCCATTGGGAATCCTCTGTCTAAACCAATAACTATCCTACGTTGTACATATCCGATTACGTGACCAACTTCTGATGTATTACTTCAGATACTTAGAGCCAGAGAACCTTCAAAGAGAGCTGAAATATGTGGTTCGTATACGGATATGACTGAATGTTCCAAGACCATTCTTATTAACATGATTAACTACGGCCTAACTGGACGCAGTTTGAATAAAATGGCGATAGTTCTGTAACTTTAAGTAATTTAACACAGGGGTCGGCAAACTATGGTCTGCGGGCCGAATCTGACCCGCTGCCTCATTTGATCTCACACACCGATTTCATTATATACTTGACGATGCGTGCAAAATTCTTTGTTTTCCTTATTTGTATTTTGCTACCATAGAATAATATTCAGAGTCAAAAATGTAGTCTAAGTTTTATTCTTGCACTGGCCTCAAACGAATCAATGTTTCATAGCAATAAATTTTTTAAACTCTATGCATTCCTCCTGTTCGGTTTATGTACACAAAATTTGAAATCCAATTTGACGATATCAGTCGTCCAACCCTTCAAAAAAAAAAAAGAATTTTATCATTAGAATATGGATTGATAGGATGTGGAAGTTTACACAGATATATACTCCAATAATGAAAAATATTTTTAAACAAGCTGTTTCCGTAGCCTTGTAAGATCATTGCTTCATTTTTATTCGCCTTAGTCTGCATGGCATTAAGATGATTTTAATCCGATCATCATCAATTCTATGTGCATCACATAGAAGCCACACTTGCATTGATTACTTATTAAAATTATAACCACAGATAATTGAAAAGCGACTGAAATCGCTAATCGTTACACGTAGACATTTTTAGAAGCTGATGGCGGTTTAATATCATAGTATTGAAACAAGGGCAAAATCACCGAATCCTGATTGATAACTTGCAAGCATTTAGCGAGGGGCCCTTGAAATTGCAATGCCCTTGCATATGTTACATTTTTTATAGGTATCTACATATACTTAGGACAACAGACCTCCATGAAAATCTTTAAAAAAAGGAATCAGATGAAGAATCAAATCTAGTATGGCAAGCTTTCGGTGGGAAGGCTCAAACTTCAAGAACAAGAAAATTCCATTAGTCTTAAAAAGAAGGCTATACAAGGCATCAAGATGATTTTAAACTGATCCTCATTTCAAACATATAAGTTAGTACCTTTGTATCATCGGGAAATATAAGACTGCTCCCGCGTGCGATTACGAGGGTAGATCAGGTATGTTCATAGCGGAAATTTAATCTCAAAATTTTTCTCTGAATAATGATCGATCTATGTGATTGATATTCATCACTGAAATAAGTGCATTGATAAGGAACAAGATTATGTTCAAAAAAATATTTGTTCTGTAAAAATGCTAAATTTGTTATTAAGCTTCGAACTTACTGATGAGACTCGTACAAACATTTAATGCGTATGTTGGCCATACAACCACCACTGTAAGGTACCTCACTACTTGTTAATTACCCCGACAATGTTGACTTATCTGCTTATATGCTCCTAGTCATGACATGCGCAGTTGTTATGAGACAGTGGCTGTCATTCTTGCTGCATGCCGCTGGTCATATCCTCATTCGTATATCCAGCTGTTTCCTCTTGAAGGAGTTATTTTTGGAAACGATCGCAGATGCAAATTTGACAAGATATTCACCTTCCCCGTTCCGTATTTTGTATCCAAACTTGTGAACGCTTCAACCAAAAGCTGAAAACCATGCTCAACATCACATAGAGAGGTCACGTGACAGCAGAGTAAATTACTGATAAAACCAGAGTCAGAGATACCGTAGAAACCCCTTAGAAAACTGCTGATTTTGATGATGATGATTATGATGATGAAGAATTTCATCTGTTCTAGCCTCTGTGTATTCAACTTCTGCAAATGCTAATGATCAGTTTCGCTCTATTCTCCTACATACGATTCAAGGAATTCTTACACCGTTTCTGTATTCCATGTCGAAACCAATTTTACTTCTAATAACACTTACCTCTCCAATTATTATGTCCGAAAAACTAACCGTCTACGACTACTGAAAACTTTTCAGAAGTAGTAGACAGTCTGACGATTAGGGTCGGGCTGACTCTCTCTCTCCCTCTCTCTCTCTCTCTCTCTCTCTCTCTCTCTCTCTATATATATATATATATATATATATATATATATATATATATATCATTGGGAATTCTCTGTCTAAACCAAATAACAACCTTTTGCTGCACATATCCAATTATCTGACCGGGTTTGATATATGACTACGTATACTTAGAGCCAGGGAAACCTCAAGGAGATCTGAAATATGTTGCGTATATACGGATATAAACTGTTGCAATGGTGGGATATATATATATATATATATATATATATATATATATATATATATGCGTGTGTGGGTGTATTAATAAGTGTGCTTCTGTTGATACTTCGAGGTTTTTTTCACATAATCGTCAAAATATTGAACTCCTCTCGGTATTTGTAAATCGAATATTGATGTTTTTTTTCCGAGTCAATATAATCCTCTGTGTGTTAAAATTGTCTGAGGTTTTGTGTTGATTCATTTTTGGAGCTGATAACCATTTAACAACGTTGCATTTTATTAAATGATGTCTCAATAAGATTGTGCAAATTCCCCGACCAAAAGTTGGAAGAAAAAAAAACAAAAACAAGACCATTATTGACTTGATACAAAATATAACGTGACCATCGTCTTTTGGCTGTATGCCATGTTCGGCTGTGATCATTAAGAAAATCTGCAACTAATGAAAAAAACATGGATGCTGCCGTGCATAAACTAAGGAACCAATCTAGCAAATATTTGCATATATACGTGCATAGCCAGCCAGACCCGCTTGAACACTATGGCTTGAAAACGAGAGAAACCCATGCTGACAAATTTAGTGACAATCTTGATTTATGGTTTCTATCAGAAAGAGAAAAAGATGTATTTTCAAATGTAGTTACGTGCTTATTCTGAAGAAGAATTCAATTATTTTTCTTCTCTTGTGTTATAAATAAACATGACGGGAAACCTATTTTCATAATGAAGGTGTTAACTTCCAAAAAGAAATTGAAGAATTAATTTCGCTCTCTCCTGCATTATAAATAAACAGGCGGGAAGACGTCTATTTCCACCCACTCAGTCGTTCACACCTATGTCTACATCTACGTGAAAGCACCCGTTTTGAAATAGGTTCATTCATTCTCTCCTGACTATTGCCATTAAAGTTGCAGCATCTTCGGAGTGAGTTCAATAATCGATAATACAAGCTATTCCCTGACGTTACCTGGACTGACGTCATCCTAAAAGTCCCCCTTCTTTCTCTCTCTCTCTTTCTCTCTCTCTCTCTCTCTCTCTCTCTTACATTACCGTTGTCTAAATTCCATTGTCTCCAGTCAGTTTCACACCTTTATAGATTTAGACACCTGAGGCTTATTTCTGGTAAGATTTTTTTATGTGGAAGGCGAGAAGGACATTTGACAATAAAATACCTTACTGAACAACCGTTGCCATCAAAGATGGCGAAGGGTTCTATTCTTTGATTTATATATGCGTTTGTGCGTTCCAGTGCTTCTAGCCCGACCATTTAGTCAACAGAATTGGAAACTGGCATCAGTACTCCAGTAGGCCCTTTCTAAATATGTCTTCTTCCTTTTTGAAAATAAAGTTTGTTTTGTTTTTGTTTTTGTTTTTGTTGTTGTTGTTGTTGTTGCTGTTTTTAAGGCATTTTTGACGGATTTATTAATGACATCTAGATTCTCCAGCATGTAGATGCTCCTCTTTTTTCGATGTTTCCCAGAAGAAAAAACGCTAATGATGTCATAAATAGAATTTATCCTGACCATATCCATTCTTTGATGCAGTTTTTTACACAACTTCAAATTTTGACGCTACGGTTGTTCGATTATTGACTGTGATTGTGAGTCTATCTTTCCTTTGAAAAACATTTACGAAATTCATTACTGCAGAGCGATGAATGTTTTCAAGCCATTGTTATTGTTGTGTAATGGATAACCCATTGTAAAGGCTTTGTGCCAAACTGAATAAATATCAACAGAGCATACCATGAGGCTATTATTAGCGAGCTTGTCTATTTCCGTAGTAGCAGTTTCGATTTTCGCTGGGTGACCCATGATTGTGTCTGTTTAACTCTATCAACAGGATACCTACTGTAGAGCTAAAAATTAGCAAGCAGGTCTCTCCATTTCAATAGTAGCAAGTTTGGTTTCCAATGGTTGACGCACGATTGTGGCCCGCGACCCGCAGCTACCACATCGACGAGGACGTGCCCCTTTACCCCAGAAAAAAAAGAAGCCAGTGCAGAAAAGATTTCAGTGCTAGAGGGGCTACACAGACCACCACCAGTACTATGTTGGTTTGCACAGTCAGAGTCGGTTGGCGCGGGGAAATACGAGACAATCAGGAATTTTGTAGAGTTGCGGGAGATTGTCTGATCACCCATCTTCCGATGCCCGCCTATTGGAACTCTCTACTGTTTTTTCATCTAGGATTATCACCCAACCTCCAGGCTTCCATGACTAAACAATAAGAGGTTAGTAGATAATAGCACAGAGAGTAGTGCATCATTCTCAACAAGCAACCCCCAAGATGACAGAGGGAGGCTCACAAGTGTTACACCTTTCCCAAAGGTGACCTGGAACTGTATTCCACATATTCGCATAAGTTTAGTTTACAAATCAGTACTTCACGGCAAGTGATATATATTTATCATGCTACGATGAAAAGAAATAGCTTGTTTTGTTTTTTTTTTGTTTGTTTGTTTTGTTGGGTTTTTTTTCTGGGGAAAAAGGATACTTAGTCAAGACATTGTTTACATATGCAAAATACCTGCTGATTGTTGGCTAGTCTGTTCTTGCTGTCGACAGAACCGAATACGCTGAACAGTGATCAAAACATTTCACCAATCAGTGACACCATGGGACTAATGCACAAATCGATATCTTTCTCTAACTGTTTCATGATTAAATAAAGCGCTTATCGTACATCAATCCCAAACGTGTACAGCGGCGAATAACGTCCCTGTTTATGCGAAATTCGACACGTCCTTTAACCCTTTCAACACTAACTTTATAAAAATGCTTAATGTTTGAATTTCCAAAAGGGTATAATAATGCCAACAAGGCATTTCTTTTTGTTTTATTGTAAAAGAAAAACGTCCATACTTTGAAGAACCAAAATTATGATGGGTTGCATGTATCCCATTAGATGAAAACCACGAAATAAGCTGATCATTCTGTCTACATGTCTTTCCTGTTCGGTCATGTGATACGAACGAATATCTGCATGGATTTCGTACTATGATGACGTCATTGCTCGTGGTTTGGAAAGACGGGAAAATCTCATTAATTTTTCGAGACATATACGCCCAGTAGACTTCTATAAAAGATCTACTTGGATGTATACGTCTCAGTAGCCATAGAAACCTTAGGATATACGTATGTCCCAAAAGTCTCGAAAAGGTTAACGTTCTTCTGCTACAGGTTGTTACCAATATTCACATAAAGTAAAAGCGTTGACGCCATTGTGTGAAAAGGTCGTTCGAGTGTTTTGGTGGATACCAAGCATCGTTTTATAGCCTACAACACTCACCGTTTTTTTGTCTTTTTATACTTCATTTTATTATCTTTCTTATTATTTGTAACTGCTGAGTTTTCACCACCCCCCCCAGTAACTGGGAGCTTTCACTAGAAATCAAACGGCAGTAATTGTTATCAAGTATCCAGCACTCTCCCCAGTATTCAAGTTGGTGTTGCCTTGATGGTTTTCAATTTTTTCTCACTATTATTATTATTACTTTATACGTTTTGAGTTTTCACGCCACTAGTTTATGATAATTTAACTAAAAATCAAGTGACAGCAAATTTTATCAATTCTCCAACACTCTACTCAATATTCTGGCTGATTTTAGCAATGCTGTTGTCTGGATGGTTTCGATTCTTGCACGAATTTCTAGTTCTTCCATCTTGATTGCAAGGCTCTTCAGGATTGTTCCAAGTGCGCCAATTATGGTTACACTTTTTGCTTTCTGTTCTCTCGCAATGTTCATATAGATACTTTGAACTGTCTCACCCATGCCTTTTTCATTCTGGTTGTTAGGCCATTGCTAACAATTGGAATAGTTCTCATGTTACTAGTACTCTCCTCAGTATTCTCACAGACCTCTGTAGTGCTGTGGTCTTCATAGTCTCAATCTTTCCCCTTATCTCCAGCTCCTCCAATCTCATTTTCAGTGTCTTTGGCACAGCTCCAAATGGACCCATTATCATTGGTACCACCTTTCATTTCATGTTCGACATTATTCTGTTCCCTTGTCAAGTCCTGGTATTTTCCTAGCTTTTCTCTCTTTTTCATATTCACTCTGTGATCCGCAAGCACAACCACGGCTATCATTTGGTAGGTTCTCTTTCTCTTTTGATCACGACTACTAGGTCTGTTTTTTTATTCACTTGGGTGGACTGGTCAGTTTTGATGTCCGAGTCTAAGAGCAATTTGTGGTTTCTATTTTCCCAGACCCCCGATTTGTGTTGGTACCATTTGTCTGCAGTCGTTTGCTTAGTTCCCTGTGTATAACCCTTGCTACCCTGTCGTGTCGATCTTCGTACTCCTTCTGGGCTAGTCAACTACATTCATGGTTATGTGATTTACAATATTGTCCCTTTCTGTACAGGTGGTATTTGCTGTATGTTTGGGATCTGTCGATTTTCGCCTTGACATTGTTTGTCCAAATACATTTGTTCTGAGTTACCAAGATGAACGATTCACTTTCTCTATATAGATTCCTTTTGTATAGTGATGCCCAAGATCTCTTGCCTGCTGTATTCTATATATTTTATGTTTCTGTTCCCATTTTTCTTTCGTTGTTGACTGCTTTACTAGTCCCTCGTTGGCTACTTCTTGTTGTTTGTTGCACTTCGGGCATCTTTATAATATCTTCACAACTTGTTTGCACATACTTTCCTAATCCTGTCTTCATCCTTTAGACACAGTCTTCTATGCTGATGAGTCATCTACCGCTAATTATTTTTCAGGGTTTGTTTCACTTGATCAGCCAAGCACTGATTTGATGCCTCTGCAGTGGATTATCTCTTTATGTTGTGAACATGCATTCTCTATAGTGCCACTTAGATAGTTTTCTTTTAAAGTATCAATACATTACTAGTTTGTTGCCCTCTTTCGTCGATTTTCTTTTTTTATTCTGACCAACAGCCGCTTGGTGATGGCTGTGTTCCTCCTGATGGCCATTAAGGGAGTACGTGCCAGAGTCTTAGCTAACGGTAGTTGGGTAGCGACTGTATCTGCCGTGAAAACCATTATAACAGGAGCTGCAGTTTTGCCATCAGTCGCAGGACGACGACCGGGTCCTTCCTAGTGGCCAACAGGAGACGACGTACTGGTTATGGTGTACAGGTCTTAAATTCATGCCCCATTTTTTGTGGTGGATTGATTTGATTGTACTGTCATATTTGTTTGGTTTGTGATGCTATAGGGTAGCACTTGACCTTGGTGAATTGGTTGAAACTGTTGTTGTTATATCTCGTACATCAACATGTTCCCACTAAATGTCTGGTGGGGTTTGCTGGAGATTTAGCGTTAGAAAGTCTCTTCAAATCATAAAAGAAAGTAAAAGTCCCATTGATATTCCCCTTTAGTCTCTCTCTTTCTGTCATTTACATCGCTTATATCGAATCTTCTGGCTCTACCGGTGAAATCGTAGACATGGGCTTTTTTCTTGTTTTTGTGTGTTTTTTGTTTGTTGGTTGATGCTTTTTGGGAGGGAGATACAAATAGATGAACTGATCATTTCTCTCTAGATATTATCTTGCCTTTAAAAACGCTCTCCTTTTTCTTTCCCTCTTTGAAAAAACTTGTGACTGCGCATCGATTGGCCTCCCTGAGTCCTTTACACCTATGTAATCGGAAAAGCATTTTGTGTGTCTTATCTATTGATAATATCTGTTTGTTGCTGTAGCTAAAAGTGATAGGGGCAGGGCACCACCCTTAAAAAATTCTTCATCGGTAACTCCTTTTCCACATTTTTTTTATTTTTAGTCCCCTTGTGTGATAAAAGTCAAATCTCATTATCTTTTATTGGTATTTTTTTTTTACTTTATCGAAGATTCTCCTGGACTCAAAAGCCTCAACAAAATCGGCTAATGTAATTACCGTTGCACCTTTTTATATGACTTCATTTTGTTTCCATTCTGCGTTTGAAATAGAAAATAATTAAATAACGTTTTATATTCGAATTTTAAATGCAGTATAGAGTGCTGTAAAATCTTCATTTATTGTCTTTTGATTTTAGATGCAAAATAACATTGACGTACGTTCTCCAAAACTGTTTATTCCTTGTGTTTTGGTCTTAAATACAAAACAAAAATGTTGAACGAATTTAAGAATTTTTGGCACAAGTTCAAATTCTCAATTTATGAGACTGCTCTCTTCAACTCGAGAACCTGGCCACGCCCCTAATCCTTGTCCCGGCTGGGTGGAACAGTCTCTTCGGTTTGAGAAAAAACGTAACGAGAAAACTGTGCAGAAAGGTCAATATTTAGCTTAAATTGACGACAAACACAAATCATAAGGTTTAGAAATGCATTTGTTTGTTGGACGTCTACTTCAATTATCGATAAGTGTTGTTTTTCTCCTTGTCTCTATTCTATTTCTTGATGTATATCTTTTATCTACCTTTTCAGATTTATGCTTGTCTTCTTATCTCCGGCCCCTGCCTATCAATATATATTCATCTGTCTCGGTTACCCATATCGATCTATCTATCAATCTTACTCTGCTCATATCTATCTATCTATCTATCTCGAATCACATCTATGTATACATCTTTCTCTCTCTCTCTCTCTCTATATATATATATATATATATATATATATATATATATTCTACAAAAGGTATGTAATATAATGTGATATAATGCAATATCCGATGTACAACAGGTTTCTTTTATAGAGTGCTCAATACATTCAGCATTAAACATTAAGTTGGTTTTGAGTAGAGCTTGAAATATGATGGAATATGAAATATGATGTACACGAACATGTTTAGGTTCCTGTCCTGTTTGGGCTTCTCCCGGCGAATGATTCAGTTTATATTAGATTCTGGTTGTAACAATTATAAGGGGGTATCTACTATTCTATGTAGGGATGTGTATGTCTCCTGGTGGTTATAAATTACAACCAACTCCCGCAGAGAAATGTCCCAATCAGGAATCTAAAATATATCGAATCATTCCTCTGAAAAAGCCCAAACAGGGCAGATACATAAACGTGTCTGTGTAGCAAATCCACTTTCCATTTTATATATATATATATATATGTGTGTGTGTGTGTGTGTGTGTGTGTTTGCGTGTGTGTGTGTGTGTGTGTGTGTGTGGTGTGTGTGTGTTATAAATTCGTTATATCACTCTGAAACCGATAGGGAAGCCGCTTCAACGTAGCGTTCCTCTAACCATTGAATCAGAGATCTTGGTAGTGTAAAGGGACAAATCACTGCTTTAACTCAAGATTCTCATTTTGTTCATTCACTGCCTATATCTGCTCTATTTGTTTCTCAACAGGGACAATCATAGAGGAAATGGATATATAATTCGATAGAAATTATTATAAGCGCGTTATATTACTTTGAAACTCTCTATGAAATGATTTTCTGTTATAACATATATATATATATATATATATATATATATATATATATATATATATATATATGTATGTATATATCATTTGGCTTAGAGAGCGCAAATATAATAAACAATTAAAGAAAATTGATATTCTCCGGTGAAAGAACAAAATGAGAATTTGGACTCAAAGCAGTTATTTAAGTCTTTGCATAACCGGTAGCAGTTCGGCCCAATGGTAAAAGCAACGCTATGTCGGAGCAGCTACTTTATTGGTTGCAGATTCAATCCGGAAGCGGCCCCATTTTCTTGAAATTTTTTATTCTATTTACGCTGTTTCGGCCAAATGATATATTCACCATGTAATAACGGAAGATTATTTCAAATAGTTCCAAAGTGATATAACGCATTAATAGTTATTTCTGTCAGACTATACATCCATTTCTAAATAATAATAATAATAATAATAATAATAATAATGATATATATATATATATATATATATATATATATATATATATATATATATATATATAATGAAATAATGGATTCGATACACAAACACATTTGTGTAAGTGTCCTTCGGGATTCTTCAGGCGAATGGTTCCATTTATTCGGATCCCTATTTAGAACGTTATTGGGAGGTGCATATAAATAAACCCATCAAACATCGTATATTGAATTACAGATTTGAACGTTCTTATATATATATATATGTGTGTGTGTGTGTGTGTGTGTGTGTGTGTGTGCGTGAGTGTGTTCTTATCTATCTCATTCTGTTTATATCCATCTTTTTCTCCATATCTATATATTTCAGCCTCTTTATACCTATCTGTATATATAATCCTCTTCATATCTATCTATCCATCTCAGCCCCTATCTATCTATCTATCTATCTATCTATCTATAGCAGTTCATATCTATCTATCTATCTATCTCAGACTCTTCATATATATCTATATATCATCTCAGACTTTTCGTATCTATATATCTATCTATATAAGCCTCAACATACAATCAATCTCAGTTTCTTCATATCTATCAATCACAGAATCTATATATATATATATATATATATATATATATATATATATATATGTATATAAATATATATATATATATATATGAAGAGGTGATATGTAGGTAGACATGGGGACGCTGATATATATATATATATATATATATATATATATATATATATATATATATGTATATCAGCGTCCCCATGTCTACCAACATATCACCTCTTCATACCTATATTAGCCTATCATCTCTATCTATCTCTTCATATCTGTCTATATCAGCCTCGTCGTTATCTATCAATATTTCCATTTATATCAGCCTCTCCATATCTATCTATAGCAGCGTCTTTATATCAATCCATCCATTTATCTTAGCCTTTTCAAATCTATGTATTTCTAATTATCTGAGCATCTTCAGATATGTCAATCTATCTATCTATCTCAACCTCTTCATATCTATCAGTGTCTTCATATCTATCCATATCAGTATTCATATCTACTTATCTATATTTATTAGCATTTCATATCTATTCATCTATCTATCTCAGCCACTTCATATCAATATATCTATCTATTTTAATTTATTTCGGCTTCTTCATAACTATTTATCTATATTAGATAGATAAAGAGCCTAATATAGATGGATAATATCATTATATTAGCGTCTTCATATCTATCTATCTATATTTGTGTCTTCATATATGTATCTTTATTAGTGTCTTCATATCTATTTATTTATCTATAGAAGCATCTTCATATCTATCAATATTTGCATATTCATATATCTATCTATCTATATTAGCGTCTTCGTATCTATTTTCCTATTTATAAAAGCGTTTTCATAGATATTTATCTATCAATATTAGCGTCTTCATATTTATCTCTCTATATTAGCGTCTTCATATCTATCTATCTATATTAGCGTCCTTATATCTATCTATCCAGCTAATTATATAAGTGTCTTCATATCTACTTATCTATCTATGTAAATTAGCGTCTTTGTATCTACCTATGTCAGTGTCCTCATATCTATCTATCTATCTATCCATATTAGCTTCTTCATATCTATTCATCAATCATCTATGTTAGCGTTTTCATAACTATCTATATTAGTGTCTTCATATTTATCTATCTATGTATATTACCGTCTTCATATCTGTCTGAGTATCTTCAAATCTATCCATCTCTACTAGCATCTTCTTATCGATCTTTATTAATGTCTTCATATCTATTAATTTATTTTTGCGTTTTCGTATCTATTTATGTATCTAGATATATTAGCATCTCCATATCTATCTACAATAGCATTTTATATGTATTTAGGCATATCAGCGGTTTTGTATCTATTTATCTATGCATATTAGCATATTCAGATCTATTTATCAAGTTATGAATATCAGCGTCTTCAAATCTATTTATTTATCAATCTATATCAGTGTTCTCATATCTATTCATCCATCAATATCAATATCTTCATATCTATTTATCTATCTATATTGGTGTCCTTATATGTTTGTATCTATCTATCTATATTAGTGTCTTCTATCTATCTATATCAGCGTCTTCATATCTATTCATATATCTATACGAAAGTCTTCATACATATACATATATATAGCGTCTTCATATCTATCTATCTATCTTTATTAGTGTCTTATATATATATATATATATATATATATATATATATATATATATATATATATATATATATATATATATTACCGTCTACCTATCTGTTTATTCATCTATGTATTTTAGCGTCTTTTTATCTATTCATCTATCTATCTATATTAGCGTCTTCATATCTATTCATCTGTTTATCCATACAAGCATCTTTATCTATATTCATCTATCCATATTAGTGTCTTCATATCTATTTATCTATCCATGTATATTAACATCTTTATACTTCTTTATCTATCTATCTATCTATCTATCTATCTATCAATCTCTCTATCTATTCATATTAGTGTCTTCAAATCTATTTATCTAACTATCTATCTATCTAAAGCAGTGTCTCCTATCTATTTATCTATGTATATAAGTGTCTTCATATCTACTCATTTATCTATATTAGTGTCTGCGTATCTATTTATCTACATATCTATATTACTGTTTTGATATCTTTTTATCAATCTATGTTAGTGTCTTCATATCTATTAATCTATCCATCTACATCAGTGTCTTCATATCTATTTATTTACCTATCAGTATTAGTGTCTTCATATCTACTATTTTATCTATATTAGTGTCTTCATGGATATTTATCCATTTATATTAGCGTCTTCATATCTATCAATCTATCTATATTAGCATCTTCATATGCATCTATCTGCCTTTTCAGCAGTTTTTTTCTTCCTTCTATTGTTTTGATTATATTATCTTCTACTCGTTCAATTGTTAAGTATTTTTTGCTTTTTCATTGTTTTTTCATCTTTTTCATCTCTTTCTAATTCCTTTTTGCATTATATTCCTTTTCACTTTTCTTTTCTCTTTCTTCACTCACTTTCTATTTCTTTCTTCATTCTTCTTTCCTGATTCTTCTTCTTCCCTGCTTCGTTCGTTTATTTTTCACATAGTTTTTTTTTTATCGCGTTTTCTTCCTTTTATTCGTCTCATCTTTTTTTTAAAGTTTTGGGACCAACGGAAATTTCGCAATCGATAACAATCCTTTTACTCACGACTGATAAGATAGAACGTGAATCTACATGAATAATAGATTTTGTTTTTAAATATGTGCATTAATTCATTTCTCTTGCAAGCTTTGTTTTACTTTTTCTCTCTTCGGTCTTCGTTCATTTCTTTACTTCTTCCATTAATTTTCACATCTTTTTTGCAACACGCTATGCATAATCCGATTAGTATTAGGAACGGTCAAACAAAGCTGTCACCAAACCTGTCAATGTAGATTTCTCCAGTTTCAAGTTGATCAGTCAGTCTGGATGGCTATGTATGTATCATTCCTACATTTAGGAGCAAAACAGCAGAAAATGTAAAAATTTGCTCTTTGTCGTGTCTAGAAAAAAAACGGTTTTATTTGTTTGTTTGTTTTAATCCCCTTAAACATGTTTTTAGTGGGGTGATTAAATTAGCAATGTAAGTTCATGCTAAATCAATCCATTGGTTTTTTACCAGAGGCAAGCTTTTTTTTCTTTTTTTTTTCTCTTTTGTTTTTTTTTTTTTTAGTGATCACCACCCAACAAAATGCGAGCCATTTAGCTTATTCATTCCAAAATACGTCGGTCACGTGACGGTTTCTATTCAGTGATTAACCAGACCTATCTGTTTTTTAAGTTCCCAAATTGAAAAGAAAATGTTAGTAATAGCAGGAAACACCCAAGCCTGGCCGAAGTAATTTTTAGTCACCCTGTTGACCCAACTCAACTTCCACTTAAAGGTAACTTTAGAATCTGCCCTTCATTTGGCCACGATGAAGAAATTACAACAAGCCAAAAATGGCCGGCTTAAAGCAATCAGAGGTGAACGTTGAGATTTGGACGTCTACGTTGATGTTACTCACTTGTTTTATTATGTTATTGTTTCATTTTTGCCCTGAGCTGCTTCCTGACATTTTTATGTCGTCTGCCGGAAAATCCAAGAAGGTAAAAAATAAAGAAAAGAAGAAAAAAAACCGTCAGCGTTAAAACAATGGAGCTGGTCTAATGTTAGCAGACGATCGATCGGTCGAGAAAAGATCTACTTTTGATCGATATATGAACAAAAAGCGTCTGCGGGCCAGTAAATTGTTTACAAAGCTACGATTCTTCCAATATTGGAATGCTCCTTCACCTACGTCGATGAACGGGTTTTGTTTTCCCTTTCCAATATTTCACAGACTTTTTTCACTTCACTTTTTCATTAATCTTACTTTGTTTTAGTTTATTTTTGTTTTTGTCTTTTTTTGTTTTTTTTTTTTTGCTTGGAACTTGTGCGCGTGTGCAGTGCACGAAAGACAAGAGACATATTCAGTCATTTTAATATGTCGTGTATCTCTGCGAATGAGGAAGTGAGTTACGATTTCAAAGACATTTCTTGTATTCATGCTTCAGTGTGTCTGTGTGTGTGTTTTACGTTGTTTTTGTGTGGATGTTGTACATACATTTATGAGTACTCATTCCCATAAGTGTGTTTACCTGAGAGAGGGGCGGGGAGAAAGAGATATGAAATTAATTTTCTCTGCTTGTGTGTGGAGATACTTCCATAAAAGGACATTCCCCACACACGGACACTTTATTCTGTCTCTCTCATTATACATACGGTAATTGTCATAAGTATCTTAACAGACACTTTGTTTCTTATCGCTGGGTTTTAAGAGTTAAAAAATGGAACATTATGCAAAAAGAACTTTTTTTTTACAAGCACAACAGGGAATACGTTTAGTCATGTTTTGTGATTCTGATAGCTAGATTTAAGGGAAATGCTCATTTAGCAAAATTGAATTGTCAAATAAAAAAAGGCAAGTTTTTTATTTGTATCTTTCCAAAATCTTGCTAAAAATCAATTGAGGAGATAGATAATGCTAAGTCATATTGCTATATTGAAGAGTTGCCCAACTAGTACGGTAATTTCGATTACCCTGCTCGAAATCCGTATCGACCCCTGCAATCACAGGCAATAAAAAAATCGTGTTAGTTCAAATATTCATGAACTGTACGTTTTGTATAAATAAATTATCCTTCATATAAATAAAGGGCAGTTCGTTATTATTTGAACAAGCATACAATCTGTTTTATTGTCTAAAACAGCAGGAGCCATTCGGAGTAGGTAGGATCCAAATAAACTTACTTGTTTGGCAACTTTACTATATTTCAATATAAATTGGCCTTTTCAATCTCCTTGATCGATTCTGAACAAGATTTCAGTTTTAGAAACACAAAAATTGCCTTTTATTCATTTAATATTTTAATTCTATATTTTTAAACATTCCTACGCATTTAGTATTCAGAACCATACTACAAGAGAAAATACATGCTTTGTTATGTTGATTGCGAGGAAACTTCCCTTTTTAAGTTTCAAAACCAAGCAATTAGAGGCAAAATATCTGTTTGTTCAAATACTGTTCATCCTTTGCAGCTTCAATAGTTACATTCACAATACAAACATTTAACCATAGAACATTTCTTAAATTTATGCTATCAATTAGATAACATTTACTATTATTACTGTAAAGTGAGCTTAATTTCTTTTTGTATCTGAATATTTCTGAGTGTCTCGCAACAAATTCCTATATTACAAAAATATACATTTGTGAGTATCGGAGAAAATTAATACCCATATTCCAAGAGTTTTTCGGATAATTGAAGTCATACTTCATGTTATTTATATTGTTCCCACAACTATTCGGTCGATCCATTCTTCGATCTCCTTCGGATGTACTATCCGTATCGAATAAGCAGTTATTCTTAATTCAAGCTCATTTATCTGAAACTACTGAGGAGGATTGTCTGATCATTTTAGTAAGCTTTTCTGGCCGTTGAATAAGTCGTTGTAAATAGGATCAATTTCTCAGTGAGCTTTTCTTACTGACGAGTATAGCAAGAGAAGGTCTACCCTTTTCCGGTAGTGCAAAGCATAAAACGTTAACAAACAGAAATTTTGCTAAGCACTGCTGGTAAAAAGAGATCCTGTGTACCTGAAGAGGGCCGTCGAATGTATCGGCTGGAACATTATGGGAGCAACATAATTAGCAAAAATGATGAGTTTCGATTGACTGAAAAATTCATAGAATGATAATGATTCAACTCGAAATTATAGACAATTTAAATGTTTTAAATTAAAAAGAAAAGGTATTAAATTGATAAGAAGGGATTCGTCATGAGATCAGGAAGCAGTTTTGGGAGGTGGTCCGGATAATTTTTTTATTTTTCATGTCAGGTAGCCCGAAGAGAATAAGGAATGGAACAATGATCTTACTAGGCAATGGAAAGGCCTTATTTTTGTAAGGGGTTTTCTAACTTAAATGTTTCCATTTATAGGAGCATATACCTACATGAACTTCTATGTAGGATCAATCAATGAGAATCACGGAATTCATTTTTGGAGACAAAATATTTTGTGTCTACTTATAGAACTGCGAGAATGCTATTTTTACAGTATAACATTGATTCTTTGGGGGCCATTGGAAAAAAAGCCCCTTGTTTTATTTTTCGATTCTGAATGTTATTGTTTGATAACCAAAGGTGAATAAGGAAAATGAATATTTTTGTATGCAGGTCACATATTCAATGAAGTCGGCCGCCCGGATGGAATAAGGCCGCTGCTGGTTTTAGCCCACTGATCGTAATTTGTCGACCATTGATTTAATGAGATCTATAATTGTCGTCTGTTTCCAGTGTTGCTTCTTAGTGTGCAGCTGAGGATATGAGCCCTTTTATTGCTAATCTAGTCTTGGGACTTGACACGCAACTCCATATAACGAGACTAGTTTAGAAGCAACTTAATACCTCATGTCCTTTCTGGGTAGCAGATCCCATACTTGGCTTTCTATGCTGGGCTTATTCGTTCAGAATATTTAACCACAACACATTGTCTGATTCCTTTGATTTCCTCATTTTCCACTATTGTTCTGTTCGTTTTGACTTGCCTCAGTCAAATTTCTACCACAATCTCAGACCTTTATTAGGCTGTCTGATCAGGCTGCAGCCGTGCTAATGACACGTACACTGAAACTATTATAGAAAGACTCAATAGGTATTCGGGTGTTCCATTCAACTCTCTGTGTTTGCTGGAACTTGTCTCGCCTATCAAACCCGATCAGCAGGAAATTGAAAGCATAGAAATAATAAAATAAAGATCTTGATCACTGGTTTCTCTTGTGCAAAGAATTTTTTTTCGGCGCGACCATTTCTAATAATAAGCGTCTGTTCTCTCTACGGATTTTATCGATCGACAGACGTGTTGTTTCTAATTTTGTTACTTCAGTGTAATGCTATTGTCTTTTCTGTCTGTACAAGCCTGATGCCTGACTGGTAGAGGTTGAAACCAGGCACTGTGACCGAATTCCACACCTGAGTCCACTTGATTTATTGCCCATTTAGCAAGGATGATATTTGAGCCTTGACGATTAAAATACATAATCGAAAATTTCTCCCTGAAGATGGACTTTATATTAAATCTTCTGTGAAATTTCATAGACTTCACCAATGAATGACCGATGGAATCAAACCAACCATAGTTGATTCAAAAACATTTTACAAAACAAAGGAAGACACGGACCCAGGTGGCCCTTTGTGGGAGCAACTATTTGTTAGGCAAGCAAACTAGTCTTTGTTGATCATTACCACTGAGAAATAAATTCGCTGACGGCTCCCTTTTTATGACTTAATGCCAAGCTAAACTGAGCTTAGAAAATAACTATAAACTAATATGTGGACTAATTGAAAACTTGTCTCTACTCGTGATGACCTCGTTTCGGTGACAAAAGAAATCATTGCCAAATGGATATCGTTGCTCATCGAATATTAATAATGATTTGTCAATGATTCATCTAATGAATGCAATTAACACGCTATACCAACTATAAAGTGAATCACCGTAGTATGTCCGATAGCACTGACATGATTATACAAGAATATGAAAAGACATCCAATAACTTTTTTTGCGAAAAAAAAAGTGTTTTCAAAAAAATCTATTAAAAAAAATAGAAAACATTCTTTCGAAAAAGTTTTCTAAATATTTCTGCGACCACATTAATTTTCATGGGAACATTTACAATACTTGAGAAATGAATAATGAAAAAAATTGTCAAAATTTTTACCTGATTTCACCAGCCTGAGAATAGAAAGGAGGTACGCGTCCATGTTTGCAGTTTTCTGCAAATATTGCAACTATTTCGTTTGAAAAGGCGATACTCATAACCCCAAATTACTTTTTTTGCGAAATAAAACACTTTTTGAAAAGGTTCTACACCAAAAGGAGTGTTCGGCAGTTCTGATAAAGAATCAAAAGAGTCAAAAAAATCTGAAGATTACTATTTTTAAAAATCCCCCCCCCCTGAAAAATATTTTTAGTCTAGTCGAATAGAGCAATTTGTAATGTCTGGTGGAGTACTCATGTGAATACACCCAATATTTTTGGCCAAATGGTGCAACTGGTAGTGCTGACGCGAGATTTTTTTTGTTTGAATAATCCATTAATTTGTTTTCCAATTTCCAAAAAACTCTAAAAAAAAAAAAAAAAGCTCTTAGAGGATGTCTAGTGGAGTACTCATGCGAATTTTGGCCAAATGGTGTGTCCAGTAACGCTGTGTGAAAAGCAAAGAATGCAGAATTCTTGCAGTGTCTGTGAATTATGATGGCATTCGAGGAAAAGGAAGAATGGAAGTTATATGGTTAGATTTAAGCTTCTCTGTCCGTTTGGTCACCGTGATGTAATTAATTGGGCAGCCGTCACTTACTGACAGAATTCGTAAGGATATGGGATGCGAGTCCGAATCTCACTGAAGGTTTATTCTTTATTTCGGACTCATGTTACTTACTAACAACTGTAGTATGACGGTATATATATATATATATATATATATATATATATATATATATATATATATATATATATATATATATATATATATATATATATATATATATATATATATATGCCAGTATCCATTGCTTTGTAATGTATAAAATACATCAAGCTGTTTTTGTTTATACATTTCATATTCTTGAAACATTTCCCCAAGATATGTTCATATAAAATGGTATAATGTAGATGTTGCTGATATCAACTAAATGGGTATTAAAAACATTACAATTTATATTAAAGATTGTGGACATGTTTATCTTTTTCGGTCACTGATTTTTTCGGTCATTGATTCCACGAGTTTGATTTATAATGTATATGAGGTGAAGGGGGGAAAAATAACACTTTTTACCTCACTGACGAAGCTACCGTGGGATGGCTAAACTTTTGAGTATAAAAGAGATAAAGAGTAAGTTGTGTTATGAAATTATAGTTTTGTGAAATTTATTCATAAATATGAAACTACCCCAGGCATGTTTATAAAAAAATTGAAACTTATCGCCATAATTTGAATATCTTCTTTGAGTTTTAATTTTGGTTTTAATACTTTCTGAATTTGTCTAGTTCATCACGACATTGAATTTTCTGACGATCACAGTTTCGGATATGATCTCTGGGGATCCACAATGTTAGATGTGATGTCCGGTGGTTGTCTGACATACTTGCAACGTGTCCAGCCTATTACTATTTCAGTTTTCTAATGGATTCTATAATATCTCTGAATCCTGTTTTCCGATAATGTACTATGATGTCTTGTCATTTCTCCATGTGATGTTGAGTACGACTTTCTTCCGTGCACGTTGCATGGTTCTCAGTTTGAGAGTCAATCTTTTGCTTAGGTTGCATGTTTCAGCTCCATAGGTGACTATAAGGGGGGTGCATTGATTGTATGCCACTTTCATATCTCACTTGCATAGAATAGAAACATTCCAGTTGTAAATACGTACAGGGCTTAGAGGGGATTGTTCTTTATATATCAGACGTACTTACCTCAATGGGAAAGTTTGTTTGCATAGATATCTCAACGAATAGGTCAGCGACTGTCATCTCGTCGAATAAAGCGACACTCTCGTTAACTTTAACTCTCGTAAACTAAGAATCGGACCACTTTTCACGTTGAATCTCCCCTTCGAACTTTTCTCCAAATTAAGGATTTATATTAATTCTGATGCTTTGACACAAAGAGGAAAAGGAGGTAGGATAGTATCGATTACCAGTTGAACTTTTATCATTCCTGAGCGAGGATATCGTTTGTTCACGTAGCCTCATTTCGCATCAGCTTATCTTTTAAAGGGCTCAGCTTCTCAGGGAATAGAAAGCTTTATTTTGTTGTCAAACACAAACGCCAATACTATATCTAATAATTCACATTCTTCACGGTATACATCCAAAGGAAGGGCTGTTTGTGTAAGCGTAATTATATTAAGATCCGACGCGACTGAATTCCTGTTCCGAATCATCGAACTCTGAATGTCTTTCTTGAACTGGATTAGTAATTTGTGCATCCAGTTATCTTGGATTCTTATTCAATAAATCGTTTCAATACAAATCGCTATGGCTTTTATTGCTCACCCCATTCAAACTGTAATCTCTGTGTCACTGCCGACTGCTTAATATGGTTTATACCCAAGACATCTATGGAAAAGTGTATCACGATAATTTTGATTTTTCATTAGATGAAGAATTGACAACCATTATCAATTATTGACCAGTTGAACAACCCTATCTATCATTGATGGCGAAGGGGTCTATCCTTTTTTAGCGTGGGTTAGTGTGTCTAGTTGCTTGTGCTTTTCGGTGCTTCTGGCCATACTGTTTTGTCTACAGACTTGAAAATTGGTATCAGTACTCCCCTAGACTCCTTCAAAAAATGTATTTTTGATTCTTTGAAAAAAGTGTTATTTTGACCTTTCGGGACTTCTATTCTTACAAGTTTATTGATGACATCTAGATTCTCAAGAATTTAGATGTTTCTAGATATTTTTTTTCATTTTATTTCAGATATACTCTCTTGGAAAACTCCAGTGATGTCACAGATAGAATTTATTCTGACCATATCTATTCTCCGATGGAATGGAATTTTTTTACATGACTTCAAATTTTGATGCTACGGTTCCTATTTACAGGTCCTATTTGAAACTGTCACCTCTTTGTTACTGTCGGCTGCTTAATAAGGTTTATACCAAAGAACCTATAAAAATACTTATCACGATGATTTTGTATTTTTATTAGATGAAGAATTGTCAAGAATTATTGATTTTTTAGTAGTATTTCTTCCATTATAATTTCGGTTACTTTTTATAGCTGTTTACTCACTATAAACGGTCTGAGTAATTGAACATAGTGGATGAATAGGTTCACGATAGACTTCCTGTCGAAAGATTTCACACGCTCAAAAATTTGGCCCAATCAATTCAATCGAAAAAAAACAATCTTTTCTTCAATCATCGATATATATTCCTCTTCAATTTTGATCTCTGAAAGAAGAAAAAAGTTTCTAAAACAATTATAATAAGCACGAACAATAAGAAAATATGTGTGTGTATGTATATGTATAGTGTAACGGGAAGGTTTCAGTCTAGCATTATGATTACATTGTAAGTAGAAACCTTCTCTGGAACTTTTTTAAAATTTCCTCAATACTTTTTACTTTAAATCCTTCCCTTAGGTCCATTAAGGATGCATGCTAAATTTGTTTGGATAGCGCTCATGTTCATGTGGTTTCCATAATGTGGCCAACAGAAAGTATACATATACTCCATATTTACTTGCGTAGGGCGATGGTTAACAAGCTAGTCTTACTGACCATATCGTTACGTAAGTTCAATCCTCACGGTTGCCTAACTAGATTGTGCTACGCTTGTGAATACATTTTTTTTTTTTTTGCTAATTGTCAAACTCCTGTCTAATTTGGAGTTGACTTTATCTTCAAAAATCAACAACAACAAGAACGATCCTCTAAAAAATCAGGAAAGTAAGCACTCCACTATTTGTCAATCCCGTCACTCTAAACCAAACCGATATACACAAATCGATATTTCCCGACCAAGATTTTAAATCACAACCAGGTGATTGGTATGAGACGCTCATTCCAACTGAGCTACACTGTCTAGTCTGTATATAATCATAGTATATACAATGAAAAAGTTGCAGTCATTATCTTCAGTCGGATTAGAAGTAGGAGTGAAATTTGACCATGCAGCAGCCAGACTTGTCTTAGCCTGATTTCTATTTGATTTTCGATTTGAAGAATTGTCGTTATTAAGCATTTCCTTTTTCTTTTCCATTTTGAAATATTATTCATCGCTACACAAGCAAATTTCCGAAATTCTGAGAAACGCAGCGAAAATGAAATTCGGTGCCGAGAAGAGAAAGAGACGGAAATAGAAAATGCAGTTTGCTTTTGTGGAGTTTTATTCTAACTTTTTCTTCTATATTTGTCAGGGTCTTTACCCAGAATCCCATGGAATCGTTCACGACACTTTTACAGATCCTTCAACCAACGAGAAGTTTGATATAAAAGAGCCAAAATCTTTATCGGATCAACGATGGTGGAAAGGAGAGCCGGTAAGTCCATTCGATGTATTCAAAATACATATCACAACGTTAGTCTTTTTCATGCATTTGCAGGTTCTCGGCATATATCTTGTGCTTATCAGCAGAGAATAAGTGAAAGCAAGCTTTTTCAAATCTCCAGCACCTTTCTCAGCATCCTCGCAGACCCTATCGTTGCCGTGGTCTCGATTTACTTTCTTTGTTCAATGTCTAATCATCTCGAATCTCCATCACATTTCTCTGTATGTTCGTAATGCTGAGGTCTGTAGAGTAAAGATTCTTCCTTAGAGTCTTAATTCATCTAATCTTGCCTCTAGTGTTCTTGGTAGGGCTTCTAGTGCGTCAACTATCATAGTCACGACTCTAACCTTCATTTTCCACACTTCCACGCTGATATTTTACAATTTGTGCTTCCATCTATTTTCACCCTGTGGTCTTCTAGCATCTCCTTTTTCTATCCCTTACGGTAACCAAATACAGTGCTCTAGCTCAAATGGAATGTTTTGTTTTGTTTTCTACTACACATCAGAGGTATCTGATCGTCATCACTGAGGACCAAGTGACAACACTGTTCAAAATTTCTATTGATATTCGGACCATCCTCATCTTGGTTGTTTTTCATACAACGTTTCGGCCGTTGCACTCTACGGCCTTCGTCAGGTATCAATATACCCCCGTCGGATATATAAATAAAGGGTTCGGTTTGTTACTTCCCCACATCTACCAGATGATACCTGGCGAAGGCCGTAGAGTGCAACGGCCGAAACGTTGTATGAAAAATAACCAAGATGAGGATGGTCCGAATATCAATAGAAATAATAATAATACCTCATCTCAAAAATTCTGAGATATACTGTTCAAAATATTCTCCAGTGGTGGCTTGGTTCCAATCAACTTAATTCAGTCAATCTCTTTGCTGTGGTCTGTACAACTGCTCCTTGAGCTCATGAGATTAAGAGTACAACCGTTACTTACACATCCCGAAATATTCTTGAATGGCTATATCTGAACTGTTCTTTGTTTTTGTTTTTGTTTTTTTGTTTTTTGTTATTCAAATATGGCCCCATGATTTCACGTCAAAGGAAACTTTCTAAAATAGATTTATTGAAGAAAGCCTATGAGAATAAATAGGACATCCAATAAAGTAAAGTAAAAGGTTTGAAACACCGGGGGAAAGTTTATTCAAGCAATACTGGCTTTGTATTCCGTTCACGAAACTTGATACAGAAGATCGATTTTGATTGTGATCCGAGAGAAGAGAAAAGGTTTCAGGAAGAAGTCGATTCAAATAGGTTGAAAGACGAGACTTCGTTAAAATATATTCAACATTTTTTTCTTGAGCGTTTGCTAAATGAATAGAAGTAATTTGACTTTTGGCTACGGTTTATACACGTACAGGGTTGGTGGGAAGTAACTCTCTATTGGAATCCCTGGCTTCACGCCCTGTGATCACTTCCTTTGGAGATGGACAAAGGAGAGGGATGTAATGTAGCAAACCATAAACTCTAGGGAGAGCACTTTTGAAATGTTATGGCCAATATACCGCTGGACCTCCCACAAGGGTTTACTGAAGCCGTACTGGAACGCTCACAGAAATTAGTGGACTACCTTGAATTTCAACACAGCAGGCAAATTCCACTAATGTATGCTCCACAGTAGGGCTAGTTTGACTCATCATCATCAGCAGCAGCAGCAGCAGCCTTTCAGCGTCCCTCGTTGGACACAGAGCCTCGTCAGGATTCACAAGAACTCTCTAGCGTGGGCGTCACAGAGTCAGTACTTACAGGGCTTGTCTAGAGCGTCACATCCTCTTATATTTTGCCGGCCACATATTCGTATATGATCTACGGAGATCCATTTTGTGAGTCGTGATGTCCATCGATTGTATAACCGTCTTACAACATGACTGCAAATGACCAATGAATAATAAAGTTATTGCTAATTTCCAATTGAGAGTTTCTTTTCACCTAATCTGTATAAATACCTCCGACGTGGGGGTGGCTCGCGCTTGGGTTGTGATTAACAAGCTGATCATATAATCACTACTGCAGTGATTTTCACCCTCACTGAGTGTCATTTTGCTACGTTTAGTCTTTAATGAAGAAGCTTATTGTTTGCACTTTGTATATGAATTTATTTTGTTGTAATCTTACTTATCACTTTAATATTTGGATGAAAAAATAAGAAGGACATTGTCTTTACATAGACGAGAAATTCCTTTAGAGTTTACCTTTTAAAGGAGCGCCCTTTCCTCCATTGCCTTGTCAACAATTCCAACCATTGGATAAAACCGATAAAATTGCCTAATTGGTGAAATCGACATATCATTCGTAAAAAAATATTTGATTTCATTTTGATCACAAGAACCCTCAATTATGAAAAATATGTATATCTTTGTCTCGATTAAATGAATCTTTGATCGAATTAGAATTACGTATTTATCTATTTATAACAAAAAAGGTTAAATCTATGTTGACTTAACAAATTTTTGATTGTAAAAAAGAGAGATGTTTTATATCTTTGTTTTGATTAAATCAACTTTTGATTAAATCTAAAGTACGTATTTTTCATTTTTTTGTAAAAAAAAAAAGAAGTTCAAATTTCGCCAATTAGGTAATTTCACCGATTCAGTGTCACGTATATACGTAAAAGAATGTGTTACCTTCAACATTTCGTTATTTACCAGCCTACCTGCAACTTTGGTCCGTTCAAGTAGTCCAGTGTGGTCCTAATTTTTACTGAATCTGAAATTTTCGTTGTTTTCATTTCTTTTTTCTTTTTTTTCTGGCAATATTATTCATTCTTCCCAGATCTACCTTAACTCAACATAAGTAAATATCTAATATCATAACTGGAACACCACAAAAACGATAAGTTCATTTTAACTTGAAAAGCGAAGGAATCTAATCACTGTTTCTGTGGAGCCTCTCCAGGGCAAATGGTTGCTCCCAAGTCAATCGAGAAAAAGATTTTGGGATGAATAACACATCTTTCCTCTTAGTAAAATTGATCAGAAAAATAAGATCGCTGTTTATATTTTACAATGGAAACTTTTACTGATTTAGATTTTATCATTTTATTTCTTCAGATTTGGGTGACTTTGGGCCGACAGAAGAAAACAACAGCAGCAATTAATTGGCCAGGAACAGACGTGAATTTCGAGGGTGAATCAAGTATTCTCTTTAATCTATATAGCTAGAGATGATAGTCAACATCTCTGAGTAAAATATGTTGCTTGTTGTTCTTTAGGTCTAACAGAAAAGTTTGAAATTAGAAGGACAAATGATTACATGAGATTTCCTATGCCCACTGAGATGGCAATGGGTAGGAAAAACAATATCAATAGAACAACAGGAGTCCGTGGAACAACATCCAGAGGTATGTAGATTTAGTGGAATCCTACAAAACTATACCTATAAGAACATAGAACCATAACAGTATGCAATTGCATATAAATGATACTAAAAAAGCAATGTTTCGTGTAACAGGTCATTAATACTGCAATAGGTTCGGTTTTTAGCGGTTGAGCTACTATTTGAGCCTTGTGCTAAATTAAACAAAGTCTACTAAATATCTTTACTGAACCAAATTGTTAGCATAGGGCCCGGTCTTTCATGACTGGAAATGGATGTAACATCAAAGTTTACTGTTGTTATCAATGTAATGATTATAACGTGAACTGCCAAGTTATTTTCATATATTGTAACGATTTGCTCTTCCTGTGATTACGGCCCAGATATCGTAGCAACTTATCCAGTCATTTAATATAAACAAAGAAAAATAAGCTACCTAAGACAAGGCCTCCTTATCCTCTTTCAAAGTATTCTCATTGGGACCTTGTGTATTCAAGCGTGCCTTCAAAAGTCTGCAAAATCCTCTTTCAGGATTACCATCAGCTATCACGTTCTCCATAATCTCGTCCACAATCTGAAATCCCTTTTAGTAGAGCCTGTAGTTACAGGGAGTCGGTCCAGGGCTTGTAAATCTGCGTTATGCGATGTTTCAACAAAAACCCCTGCACTCGATGTGGAAAATGGACAGGCACAGTCATTGTAAATGTGATGATCACACTCACACAGTACCCTTGTTAAAAGATGGTCATTCACATGCACTAAGGTCTCTTCTGATTGGCTGCCAAGTTACATTGAGGCCGTGCAACCGGTTCTCGTGATATTCAAAAATGTCTGAATACTCCCTCGACAGACCATGAATATGTATATAAGAGTGAATCAACATAGTTATTGGCTGAATCTTCATTTCATATATATATATATATATATATATATATATATATATATATATATATATATATATATATAATTGAAACCGTTAGTTTCAATGCGTAAGTCAATAGACAAAACAATCCAGTCACCTGGAGAGATCTTTCAGACTTCGGAATATCATAGAGTAGCATCTAACATCTTGAATGTCTCCATAAGACAACAGCATTTTCAACAACATGTCTTGGGTGAATGGTGGAGTTTTGGTGGAATTGAAAGGCAAAAAAAACTCAGAAACCTGTTTTGATCGTTTGAAACTTAGTTGGATTTTGCGTAGGCTTCTGTTGAGAAAATCAATAGGAAAGATACTGATAGTATGTTGATTTACAAAATGCTTGCTAGTCAGAAAAAGCATTCCGAAGCATCTAACTACAAAAGAATTCAAGAAACACTAATCAATAAACTGTAGCTTTTCTTTCGTAGCTGTTAAAGCCAATCAATACTGTGTATAGATGCTCGTATTCGGAAATAGGTTTTACTATGTGCCATGATTCCTAGACATCAGAGGGCCTTAAAAACCCCATAAAAAGATAAAATAGATTGACTTGACTTAAATAACCTTCGTACTATTTCAACTGCATTGTGAATAGCAAGGTCACTAAGTTGAGAGTTTAAACATGGAAACATTTTCCTACAAAATTACAACCGGATAGGTTTTATTATGAGCTCACTCAAGCACAAAAAGTAGAAGAAAGAAACACATTTTTTTAGCGCTAAGGGAGAAAAGTTCAAAAGTTAGTGATGTTTTACAACTACGTCCGTTCTACGTGAATGAGCCGAGATGTAGCTTTGCTCAATTTTTGGCTTGTTCCGGTCGGAAGCGAGTCTCAAGTTTACGAGTTTTAATTAAATTTGTATCTTTTTCATTTGCTTGAACGTCATTTGTTTTGTGGTCATTTTAGATGTTTGCAGAGCAAACCAGTGTAACTAATACAAAATGTTTTCTTGATTTCCACATCCGACTTTTGTGTCAAAATACTTCATACTGGGTACGTTTCTATCTTTTTTCCCGTTATTTGTTATTCTTATTAGAATATATATATGAAATACTTCATTCCTTATTTTCCTAATTAAAAATCGCCAGCCAAAAAACGGTCACTGAAACAGTCAACAAAGGTTTCTACGGTTTCCAAGTGGAGCTAGCTGTCTGACTAGCTTTGTATGTATCGCACGTACAGACAGCAACAATTGAGCTAAAGAGCTGAAAATACTTTCTTTATTACGTCAAGAAAAAAAAAATTTTTCTTGGGTTCTTTAGTGCGACTCAAATTCACGATGTAAGCTTATGCTTAATTGGTCACTAGTTTTCGTGCAGCAGCATTCATGATTATTTTTTTAAATCCAGAACTTTTTAGTTAGTCAATCTTTTTCCAATTTCTAAATTGATCACCCCAACACGCCATTCCACCAAAAGACGTTGTTCACGTCATAGTTTCTATTGTGTGACTAACCAGACCTGTTCACTGCCTGTTATTTCTTCGCTCTCTCTATCTAAATGACAGTTAAAATGGAGAATGCTCTCACCTTTTTTATATTAAATCTTCTAATATAGAATCTTTAATTAGCAATAGTTCTGACCTCAATCTTGGCAAACACAATATCTGTAACCTTCATTTCACAAGATCAACATTTCTTTGACCATGTGACTATTGTTAAGTACATCACTACTACTCTACTGTTCCTTTGTTTTGCTTTAGTCCATTTCTGCGGTAAGAAACTCAATGTTTCTGGCGATGGAGAAGAAATGATGATCGGACACTGAATATTGCAAAATTTGTTATCGATAATTTGATTTAGCAAGTTCAGTATGTTGGTTGTGAATTGATAATGAAGAAAGGGCTGGTCAGTAGCCTGAAAATATTACCAAGTAGGGCGGTTATATGTTAGATGTATGCCCCGAAATAGATACGAAACGATTGTGGAATAAACAAGGTAACAAAGAAATGTAGTAAGGCCCAATGAGAAGAAAGATGAAGAGAACATTAAGCAAAACAGAGAGATTAAGTGACCAACTGAGAAGAGAAAAAGAGAGAAAGAAATGGCAGATTGAGAAAGAAAGAAAGATAATAGGACAAATTGAAAAAGAAAGAAAGAAAGAAAGAAAGAAAGAAAGAATGAATGAAAGACAGAAATTATCAAATAAAAGATAGAATTTCTGTCATAATCTTTTAGATGAGGGATAACCATCAGGTGCAACTGTTGCCCCATTTAAATTCATATTCTGAACATAATGCTTTGGCTGTTGTATCCTACGGCCTCCATCACGTGGGTGGAATATTTCTGATGTTCACCAATTGTCCACAGCCTCCAACACCGGACCAAACAAATATGTAACGACCAGAACCTTATACAAGCAAGAAATCAACTTCGAGGCAATCATTACTCTGCCAGCACCACATTAACTTCCAGTAGCAGTGGAAAAAAAAAAGGGTTGATGACAAGGGACAAAAAACACTTCGGTCTGTTTAGCCTAAAGGTGTATCCGAAAGAGTTATAATACTAGGACACTTTTCAGTATATCTACTCCCCGGAAACAGCTAACCAAGACTGAACCCCCCATCAGAAGTAAACCTGACCAAGAACTGTATGTACTGTATTCAATGTTGCTGTGGCTGCAAATACAAAGATGAGACCGGTGGCTCTCTAACAGTTAGACGCAGACAACACCGAAAGAGTGGAAAAAACAGTTCGGGTTGGCAGATCACGTTTAAAAGGGAAAGAGTCATCGACCACTATAGGATGACATCCAAATTTTTGACCGGAAACAACATCAGAGGTCGAGTTGGCACCTACGCTAGACTCCGACAATCCCCTTAATAGACAGGGTGTAGAGCTGAATGTTATACGGGAGCACTTGATTATAGAGGAACGCTCCTTATTTTCAAGCTGCTAGAGCCACATCCCAAAACCTGGACTAAAATACACGTTCGCACATGTATGTATGTAGGGATTCGTCCATGCATATATATATATATATATATATATATATATATATATATATATATATATATATATATCTGTAGAGGTATGCGTGATATATACACACAATTAAAGAAAACGGTGAATACAAATAAATACACACATATCTGTATACACTGACAAGAGGGGAAGGGGTACTCATAATGGCTCCACGTACCCCGAAAAAAATTGGAAAAAAAAACAGCAGTTATCTCCCTTATCAACCCCCCCCCCAAAAAAAGGTCTGTTATTTTCCTTGATTACCCCTGCCAACATAAAAGTTTTCTATTTATAATTCACACTCCAAAACAACAGTTATCATCCTTATCATCGTCCGCACTTTCTTCAATTTCAAAGATGGCTGACTGCACACACATCATTTTCATTGATATCCGAAGGCCCTCTCCAAAAGACGCCCCTGTGGTATCAACCTCGGACACCGATATATTTATTGCATGGAAAGCGGTCAAAAACATTGTTCTGACCTGACAACTACTTCCACTTAAATTAAGGCAGTAGAATGGTGATATTCCGTTCTTGGGCTTTGACAGCGACGACCTCCCGTCTTTGCTTTCCGTAACAGCACTACCCACGAAACCCACGTGAAGAAGGCCGTAGGGCACAACGGCCGAAATGTTGTGTTCAGAATATGAACCGAGATGAGGACAACAATAGAAGACACAGAGAGAAAAGAAAGAAGTAGAAAAGGATGTAATATTGAATGAAGAATTGATAAAAGAAAGCGAAAAAAGAAGGAAAAAAGATGAAAGAAAGAATATTTATGCATAGTAACATATAAATGAATATTCAATACTTTTTAAAAACCCTGATTTCAATTTCCCTTCAGGTTTCAAACCGACAGTATTCAAGACGAATACGAGGTGAGTGGAATTATATTATTATCATTATTGTAACTGTTAACATGAAAATTGACTTTTGGAAACGATGATCAAGGATTTGTTCCCAATGGGTTTTCATAATGAAATCTTAAGCAGCAAATGCTAATTGCCAGAAAATTTCCTGGTTTTTGCAGCTGTGACCAGTGCCTCTCAGAGGGGATGTAGACGGTACATTGCACTGGGGTCCTCGGTGGCAAAGAAGTGTTTCTTGGGTAAGGGTGTGTTTCGAAGCATGAATCGATATGAAAATGTCAAATGAAAAAATAGGTTGACTCCATAATGCACGAGAAAAGGTTTTGTAAACGAAAAACAGGATGGCCAAAGGAATAGGATGTTTGTGTAGTATATGGGTTGGGGGGGTAAAAACACTTTTGCACCACCTTAGGAAATTCCCCTCGGGGGCCCTGGCAGTGACCCTTTCAAAGTCATATAATTACGTTGATGTTCTAAAAAAATCTTTTCAACGTCTTGCATCTCGTGAGAATTATCAATTCTAAATGTTGTATTGATAGGGGTAGATGGGCGGGCTGGTGCTGGGCGTATCAATATCGGTTGTTGAAAATGGCGGAGTATATGTATTCATTCGTGGCTGCCTATCACATAATATCTCCGAAAGTTTTCAGGGAATTTCAGAGACATTTTCTGGAAACGTAGGTCATGAGATAGGGAAGAATTCATGAAACTTGGGGTGGATCCAGGCATCCATCCGATGATTATACGTCCAGCACTACTCCACCCGACTATCCCTATTGATACAACAATCACTTTTTATTCCCACGTGCACGGCATTTCCCTAGAAGACTGACTACAGCCAATTCTGAGCCGTAATTAACCATGAAATCCTGCATAATTCAGAGAAGAATGTCTATACTGAAACATTATGGTAAGAACATCAGCAATACAAAGAATAATTTCAACAAATCATGGAATGGCTCTTCCCGGAATTATAGACGGTATCTTCCCAATGGATTTTACACTTGAGGAAAGGCATGAGTCGGCAAAAAAAACGTTGATCTTATGGTTGCTTTTATCACAACTTTCAGGATTGAATACCCATCGACCGGTAGACGTGTGTAGAATCGAACTCACTACACACTGTAATGGTCTGTAAGAATAGCTTGCTAGCCATTGCATCTAATATTCATCAAGCCCAACTGGATCACAGCGATGGTTAAAATGCATTTAGTTATTTGGTGGTCGCACGTTCAATCCCTGAGACAGACAGTAAAAATGATATCTTCTGGTTCACTGCTAAAAGGTAAAAACTGCATCACAAGGAAGAATTAAGAGAGAATAGTAGATATCCCCTATTATGTACGGTGGAATGAGAACAATCTAGTTCCGTGGACTGATAAAGGGGTTCGATTCCCAGAAGGTTACCAAATACAACGGACGAAGAAGGCCGAAAGTTACAACGGCCGAAACGTAGTAACTATAACAACAAAAATGAGGACACTAGTCTGAGGAAATCGATGTGTAATAAGTTTCGCTTAGTTCGACACAAGCCACCAGTGTGTGACAGTAAGTGAGGCGCGAACTCAGCACAATGGTAATCTTAATAATTAATTTTGCTAAAGTGCGAAACACTCAGTGAATGTTGAACTTGCTCCGGTAGTAACGCTCTATTGCTCCATGGTAGGGTGCCCCATGTTTATTTTTTCTTTATTTTGTAGCATAAAGACCTCACCAATTCAACATGCTATCGATCGGCCAGTGATTCCTAACTCCCGAATTGATATCAGGACTTGACAGGACTATTGACAGGACTAGTTCTAAGACCCTAGAGTTTTCAGCTCTCAATTGATTCAGACACGCTGTGTCGGCAACAAAATTAAATAAGGAACAAAGCCAAGAGTTAAGAGTCTCCTTGTAGCTTCCATTTATACCGATATGGGTGTCAATATAACACAAATCGTGAAGTTCCTGATTGGCATCGATCTGAACAACCATGTGTGAACGCTGGGGGGCGGGGCAGTTGTCCCCCTCGCCTGGATCACACTCTCTTGCCGAAGGCTAGGTTGTTTTGGAAGTTGGAACCTTACAGTCAATAAAGAATAAAGGTGCAGCTCAATCTTCTTTGGCAAACCCAACTTAATGTTCCTGTATAAAAAAATAGATCTGTGCATTATCATTCGCCAATGTGATATCCCGAAAATATCCTTTTGCCTGCACCCAACTCTTGGTAATATATCCCTTTGCACATACACCCTAAGAATATAGCCTTTCGCCCTCCCCTTGCACCCTGGAAAAGAGGCAAATGACGCCCATGCTTGCAACAGTCACGAAATTAAAACTAGATCTGTAACTTGTCCAGTTTAACTTGCTGTAACCCAATAAGTTAACTCGTCAAAATTAGCTGTCATCTTGTACGATTTCTTTCTAATCTATAGCCAAAATGCGCTCACGGAACCAATTAAGCAAATCTTCAGCTGGCTGGAACTGTCATCGAATCAACGGCCAAGCCTCATTCTCTGGAATATAGATCATGCCGTGAAAACAACGCAAACATTTGGGCCACACAGTCCACTGGTAAGTACCTTTGATATTTCTTACTAAGCCTATTGCGGCAGCCGGATAATAGGGGTCGCGTTGAAAGATAACCTTCCAATGAGCAAAAAAGTTGGCCTGTTGAGCTGTACCTTTGAAGATCTTCCTTCGAAACCTTGATTTTTAATCTGGATCCGAGCACCTCCTACTGACACTGGTGAGATATTCGCAGCTACCACATCCACTTATAGCAGACTGACAGACGGTCTTTTGAGAAAGGAGTCTGTCTGGAAAGTATCGAGCCTTTTTGGATATTTAGCAGCCTTGATGTAATTTTGCAACGAATTAGATGGCACCTTACTGCGTATTGAAGAACTGACACTTTTCCACTGAGATGCCATTAAATGAGTTTGTGTACTATGTGATCGTCGTATTCACAATGACTTAACTTACCCATTCTTCACGTCCTGTGCAGGGTTTGCGAGGAAAATATCACATCATCCATGTATGTCAGCAGCACCTCTGATATATCCAGATTTGTCTCTCTGTGACTTCTGGCTTCTCTGGGAGATATTTCCGACTGGGGATGAGAATGAAGAGAACACAGCAAGGCAACAGATGGCGATTTCAAAAGAGGATCTTTGATATTGTTTTGAAAAAATAGAAGGGTCGTTGAAATATGTGCGTGTTGCTCCAACGGGACTAAGGCACCATTTCCCTAGGTACGTCATTTTTCGTCAATATTAAGTGGCTGGATACTTTCCGAACAGACTTCGTGCATTTGACTTTTGTTGCAATTGAATGAGTTTTCATTTCGTTTCTAAAAATTTGACATCATAGTAAATCCCGTTATTAACGGACTAAAAGTGGGAGCGAGTATTCGTTAATGCCGATTGTCTGGTATTACCGGAGTAATTATAGAAGTGAACATAAAAATAGAACAAATGCGTATATGACAATGTACATAGACATAATTACCATTATCAAGGAACGTAAAATAATCATTAATAATAACTATAAACCAATTTCATTCACTTATAAAGCCACACATTTCTTGGTAATTCCAGTACCACGTCTTTGTTTGGAAGCCATCATAAGTGATATCATAAGAAAGCACACAAAATCCAGAGATCATAGAGGGATTTGTAAAACGCTGCTTCCATCGAGAATTTAGATAAAAGAGGAAGGGCGAGAGACATAAAGACTGTGTCCTACCGATCACTTCCCGCACTAACCGACAAAACCGTCACTTTAAACTATTCCCGATATTCCTGTGACGGACTACATATTCACAATGAACAGACTTTGTTCGATACTTCCAAAGTTCGATGATAAATCGGTTAATAAAAAGGTTTATAGTACTTTCTGAACGATCCAATACTTTGACTTCAGCTCATTCTCTGATCACATCTTTCGACGTTGAAAGATAAAAAGATCACCCGTCTTGGATCGAATTCAAGATATCTTTTATGAACACAGAAAAACCATCTACTTTTCAGCTAAAATTGACAGTACCGCTGCCAGATGAATATATCTTTCTCCTCAAAGTCCTCTCCTATTGTGACGAATTCACGTCCGTCCTTCATTTCAACATGCACTTTGACAGTCTGGGTGGGAAAAAAACTCCCTATTGGAATTTTGTTGAATCCCTGATTAATCCCAGTGAAAAGATTCACGGGTATATAAAAGTTGAAAAACCGTAGCCATCAAATCATCTATATGCATATGTGTTTGTTTATGTTTGTTTACGTGATCCAACGTTCTTGGCTATCCCTTGAACCTCTCCTAAAAATGTTGTTTTTGACCTTTTGAAAAAGCTTTTTGACCTTTTTTTTCGGGGCCTCATTCTGGGGGGGGATTCTTCAGAATCTAGATGTTTCTAGATATTTTAAACTCTATTTCAGATCTTTTTCTAGTGGAAAACGCCAGTGAAGTCATGGATAAGATTTTTTCTGACCATATCTATACTTTGATAGAATTGGTTTACATGACTTCAAATTTTGACGCTACGGATGTTGAATTATTGACTGTGATGGCAAATTACGTATTATTTCTATTATGGAGTTAATTCTCATCCACCTTGTATATCATCCATGTTTGTTTAAACATTTACCACATACATAAATTCAGAAGGTGAAGTCGTACATTCTGAGAGGCAATGGAAAGTAAACAGTTTTGAATTGCAGAGTGACTACACTACGACTACCACTGCTGACGTCATCTGTAGTAACAGCAAAATGCTGTTACACTCATTTGTAACATTGACATTAGTCAGTTATTCTGGGTCACAAACTTTTCATCAAAGAATAGAATCATTTTAATGAAGAAAGCATGAGATTCAAAAGCCTTCATCTGGAGTTGTTTTTGTTTTTCTACCATAACAGGAACAACAACAATCCTCACCTAATTCAGCGGAGCAAACTTTGCACTATTTGTCTGTACAGTCATGTTAGACCACGCCGATAGGTAACATCAACATTTCCCCACCAAGATTTGTAATCACAACAAAGTGATTAGCAAGCGACTCCTTTACCGACTGTGCTAGATTGACAAATTTTACATGTCCACAGAAATCAATATTGGAAAATACGCAAGAGCTTATTTCATACTAATTAATGAATACATTTAGAAAATTGAATTTTCCTAACCGTGATTTCAAATCACGACTAGGCGATTGGTAGCCGGCTCTCTGACCTTTTATTTTAAATTTATACGAAGTTATCTAATATATGTGCAGTACAAAAGTTGCAGTGGTCATTTCCAGTCGGAATAAAAGTAGGGCTGGAGCAGCCAGGTTCGTATTTTTTCAGTGTTGGTTTTCACCGAGAGAAAATTAAAAAGGGAGACAGACTAGAACTGAACAACGACTTAAGTGTACATAGCAAATGCGATACAACATATATATATGTGATGTAAAGTGTCTGTAATTTAAAACCTTATAATGAAGAATAGTCATATTTTTTTAATTAAGCCAATTATAGATATTCGAGGAAAATAGAGAGACATCTTGAGAAACTGTTGAATACAATAACTGATGGGTGATATCCAGTCTTTATTCTGTAAAAAAGCAATTAGATTAATATTTGCATATTATCGGCTGCATTGCAGAGTCACTACCATAGGATTACTGCTACCAATGCTTGTATCATAGCCTTATCACCTCACTGCACAGTCCAAATTCGATAAAAGTAAAACTAGAGATTATCATGGACGATATATGGTTTAGAGCCTGATACGTAGATTCGGTATCGAAACTATCGGTCAAGATACATCTTCATCATTATCATTCTTTTAACCTCCGTCGTTGGACATAGACCTTCCCTAGGATTCGCCACAATTCCCTATCATGGGCATCGCGGAGCCAGTATTTCCTGAATCCGTCAAGTTCATCTCTCCATCTTGTGTTCTGTCGGCCTCGGTTTCTTATGTGATCTCTGGGGATCCATGATGTCACGAACACCTGTTTTCTTCCTTGTATACTGCGCTGTCTTGTGATCTCTCCATGTAAAATTGAGCATGATTCTCTCATGTGCACGTTGCATACTTCTCAGTTTGCACCCTTAGTGTGGGAAAAGGGTTTCATTTGTACCACCCAAGAATTATAAGAACGCTGTCAATATAACAGCTGGCGACGTGATGTAGCACAGACCACAGATATGATAGTTGTACATATAACTATTGTCAATGACGTAACTTTGTGCTGAAGGTGTAATGTAATCAACGAACCATGTTTAAACGCCAGCTAACAGTTTTTATTCACGTCGCACTATTATCCTTAGGAAACGCACGAACCCGTCACTTCTGTATGGGTATAAGTCGGATAGACAGGAATCTTCAGTCTTGGTTAGCAACTAGTCTATGAGACGGATAACTCTGAATTCAAACCGGAAAGTCCGACCTCTCATCCAGTTTCGTGAGAGGCTGGCATTGGACAGGCTAGAGAACGTGTTCCAGAAATGTACGTGTAACCCAGCTCTGTTGAAGCAAGCCGAAAGTGGATTATGTTGAATTGTTCAAATAAAATGAAAGAATAAAAACGAGCGAAATGACACAACCTCCATTTCCATTTCCCAACAGCATCACAAGTACAAGTGGAATATTTTTTTTCGAATCACATACGTGGTAACAATAGATTCCTCTAAGCACGATATTCTCATATTCAATCTAACTTTAAAGCGTGTGCTTACTCTTTTAACACAAAGTGTTCTTCCAGTTAAAAGCTATTAGCGAGTCTACAAGAATCCCCAAAACGCTAATAATTCTAGCAAGCTGTCAAGTCGTTTGCAGAATTATTTAATGAACTTAGAAAAGCGATTAAAATGTACAAGTCAGGGCGATACAGTGTAATCAAAAAGTTCGTCAACCTGTTTTATTTAGTGAGTCTATATCGTGTACAAAATGCACGTAGGTTTTAATTCAAATTACAACTGGTGTATGTTACTCTAACAAAAACTTACCACACTTAACTTAGCAGATGTTAAAAGAAACATGAGTAACGTCTCTCGGACCATTACTACTGCGTGGAGATCGATTATAACTGGGAGTCCTGCATTTCTATACTATAGGTTTTCAAACTTTTCAATACGACAGCCATGTATTCAAAATAGACAGGGAGCCAACCAAAAGACCCGTTTTATAAATGAATGAATAAAATTTAGATAAATAAATGATTTTCATTTGTATCCTTTTTGTGAACTGGTTGACGAACTTTTTGATCACGTTGTATCGCTCTGACTGGTATGTTTTTTTAATCAGCCTGATATCACCCAGAACGAAATAGAAATGTGACAATTACAAAAAAAGCAATCATGCGCTTACACTAAGAAATTATATATAATGGGTAAAAATATCATACATTAGCAAATGTACGGAGAGAAAAATCAATTATTTATCTGTCGATGAGGAAAGCAGGCAATCAATTTTTTGTTCAATGAATGTTATCTGCTGAAATTTCATTGATTAATTTCATTCATTGAAATATTTCAAGTCGTCTGATGGAACGGATGTTGTCCATGGTCCATAGTTATAGACTATTCTGAACTTGGTAATTACGTTCAAAGACCTGTTTGGAGGATAAGATGGCTGTCTATTCAGTAGGAACGCCAGCGGTCGATGTTCGATTACATGTGAAAGCCAAGATTTCGAATGCTGATTCCCAAGGTAGACAGATGTCCTCTATTTCCGTTAATTTGGACTCGTATTGAACCTAACAGTCTTAGTAAATATCATAAATAACTTGGCGTTGGTTTCACTTTTTAATTGTCTGTGGCGATACTGCTAATAATCGCATCAAATAACATCATGCAGAGATGCAAATAGATAATTTAAGTGATCAAGTCGGTAGGCCTTGTACCAGACATACGTTGAAATAATAAATGTGTATATGAGAACTCGGCCAAGTTGTAGTGTGTAACATGTAATGAAGTAATTGATTAGCTTTTTTTTATTGAATTATTGTTATTTACATTTGATGAATGTTTTCTAATGATATGGAGCACCATGTTATATTTCCTAACGCAAAAACAAACTATATGTATATTTAGAGAGAGAGAGAGAGAGAGAGAGAGAGAGAGGAAGGCATTCGCTTGAAGAAGTCCGAAGGTCAGAAATATAAGCGTGACAGCGTAGTGAATTTTTTTTCATTTCCATATACATACTCATATCGTTATTATTTTTGTAGGGTTAGGTTATCTATGCTTGAGGCGAGCTCAATATCGAGAATCGAGCATACGTAAATAGGTGTATATAAAAAATTCAGTTTTTCGCAGTGTCTCTGAGTTCCATGCCAGTGGTGCAATTGTCAGACATTTTATAAATACATATATATATATATATGTGTGTGTGTGTGTGTGTGTGTGTGTGTATGTGTGTGTGTGCATGTGTGTGTGCATGTGTCTATGTGTGTGTATGTTCTTTCCCGATCCAGTTATCACGCATCGACTTCGTAAAATATCGCCCATGTTATCAGTCAAGCCATTCCCACAATGACAGACTGTCGAGTTCGACGTCTCCGCAAGATCACTTATGCGTGCAGGTATGCGTGCATGAATGCGCTCATTAGCGAACACCCCCATCCCCAACCCCCAATCCCACCCACCCGTTTCCTGCAGGTATGCGTGGGCGCACACGTGCGTGAGAGACTGATACTTTCTCACATGGTAACGAGGAAACGGAGATCGGATCGGATTCCGAACCGTCACAGAAGAGAATCTATTGATTCCTGTCTAAATGTGGAAGCATCAATTGCAATAATGTTCAAGACATTAATAAAAATGATGCTGGTGGAGGTGCCAGAGGGGGAATCGGAGTCATATTAATAGCAGTAATGGTTCCTACAGCATCTACGATTCATTTTGTGCGCAGTTTTTTTGTTTTTTGTTTTTTTTTCTCCAATGCGTTACGCACTGCAAGCCGTGAGCAACTCGCATATTGTTGTTTCTGAATTCGATCCCCCAACGATACGCTATATACTCTCTCTCTTGTACGAAACTCTACCAAAGCAGAGAGTGATATACACAGGTTTGATGGAGACTTACCAAATGTAATATAAACAGATTGTGCTACGACAATGGATCTTCGGTCGTAGTGTTGGGAGTACTTAAGAAAACACACAACACGACTCGCTGTTCGGTGATTGATGGCCCTCGCTTCATTTGGACGTAGAACGGAAAGCAAAAGCCAAGTCGAACAATGATTCTTCTGTCCAAATCCTTGCATTTTCTTAGAGAGAGGGATCTGAATTCAATGCTCACCGGTCTTTTATAAGTGCATTAGCTGGGCGAATCTGTAACAACATCTAGTGATGTGTATTAGCAAATCAAAATATTCGGTAAGCAAATCAAAATGAGCAGATCATAAAGACAAGTGAACTAAACTTATGAACATGAGTAGTCCCATATACAGTTACTGCCATCGTCGTTGCAAATGTTAATTTTTCTTAGGTGAAATTAGTTAAAATCTAATGTATTTTGTTAAAAGGATAATTCCTTTTTCTCATTTTTAACATAGGTATCAGATGTACTACTTTTGTATGTGTGTATGTGTACCTCTTTCTGTTTCCTTATGATTTTTATACGCTACACAATTTGTGTTTATTTGTACTGTGGAGGCAATCTGGTGTTATCTAATGTAAGAAACTGCGTAAAGGTACATGCATACAGGTTACGTTTCTCTTGAGACAAAAAGAAGTGAACCGTAGATATATGGATAGCACACATTTAGATACATTTTTATAATAACTCAATATATATATATATATAATCAATAATTGTGTCATCCACAGACTGCTGATTCGTTGTATTACAACTCTTCAGTGTGTGGCTATAGACTATCCAATATCCCTTCCAGTAAAAGCGAAGTAGGATCGAAACCTTTGCTTCAAAACCCAGAGGCAGATATTCTACCCCTGCCTTACGTAGAACTGGTTGGTCATTAGTACCGAATTAAGCGAT
>OY735204.1:72466376-72521376 GCA_963457665.1 Thysanoteuthis rhombus | reverse complement strand
ACAAAAGATCCTTTCCATGACCACAAAGGTAAGATCAACACACAGGTCAACGGTGTTTGTATGGACAGTGCCTTACTTCCCACATTTGCTGAATATCACGTCTCATATTGGAAACAAAATGTTTGAAATTTTTCCCAAACCCAAGTTATACGTGTAATACGTAGATGACATTCTCATCCTAACAATGTAAACGATATTTGAAAAAAAAAAAAACAAATCGACCTTTAAAAATGATTCTTCTCAATTTTACGTATGAACTTAAGATTAACAATAAAATCTCTTTTTCTTAATGTTCTCGTCGAAGCTTATAAATCATTTACGATATCTCTATACAAAAACCCATAAATTAGAATTCTTGCCACCTCGACTGCAATAATGAATGCCCCAACAATAGTTGATGTATCGTTATAAAATTACCCTTTATTAAAAACTTTATTATTTGAGCTCAATCAATTTTCTCATCGCGTACTACATTCAACAAAGAACTTTTCTAACACTTTCAAATGCCCATAACCAACTATATAGTCGACAACAAAAAATAACCCTAAAAATCTCTATAGTAACACATAATAAAGATGATAAAAACAAAACTAAAAACTAATCAGATAAAAATCGTTTAACAGTAACAACTCCCCTCTTTAAAGGACAGTGTTACTGTATTACAATGTGTAACTTTGGAAAATTGAATTTATTGTCTCAAACTACTTACCATTTACTGTATTTGTGTTGTTATTTATTCTTGAGAGCTTTACCCAAGTTCATTGAGTCACTTTTGAAGGATATATTGCGTGTCGATATTACTTGTACAAAATTAAGCCAATATCAAGATCACCCCATAGGTTGTCTGTGCAGTCACGACCTCCCATTTAAAGGGTTGTTATATTGACTACTTTTGTAAATTTAAGGGTCTACAGAACTGGAAACAGTTGTACCCACCAAAAAGCGTTTACACTTAATGTTCATTTTCTACTGTATAATATTGTGGGTTTGGTGAGAATTTCAAAATCCATATATTGTCACAATGAGACGGTGAAGTAATCCAATTCACCTTCCCTGTTGAACCTCCCAACCGTATAAAATTAGTAGTTTACAACGGAAAATTCAAAATGTCTGACCTTGTTATTAATAACAATCATTGCCAAGAACAAAAGGAACAAATATGAATCCAACTAATGTCGTTCATGGATGAACATGCTCTTTAGAAGAATGTTTATCCCATTCATTATCTTTGAATACATATATTGGGCATATCACTATGACATCATTTACATGTCTGACATGCCATATTTCAGATCAAAGTGTGATTAGAACTATTTGAACAAACATACATCATTTGAAACACCATCCACCAAATATTGGTCAGCAACACATAAATACTCTCTCTCTCTCTCTCTCTCTCTCTCTTTATATATATATATATATATATATATATATATATATGTATATATATATATATATATATATATATATAACGCTTGATCACTTCTGACATCAGTTGGACCCTGAAATTCTTTCTTTTATGAGAAAATAAGAAAAACTACTAAAAAAATTGAAACGACATTCCGTGTCTGTCATGTTCAATCAAACTTATATATATATATATATATATATATATATATATATATATATATATATATATATGTATATATATATGTATATATATATATGTATGTGTGTGTGTGTGCGTGTGTGTGTGTGTAGTGAACAGAGTGATTTTTTCCTCTTTCAGTAACAATCGAATCTTCTACTTAAAAGTAACAATTTTGCTGATTAAAAAACTCCTCCGCCCACCATTTGAAACACTTAAACTGAAACGGGTAGTTGCTTTTCTTAAAGAAAAAAATCATATTAGGAATCCAATTATATCAGCAAAGATTTTCACGGGAATCAACATCTATTTATATACACTCTGCCTCTCATTGTGGTTGCCTTGTTACGGCTGCCGTCAACCACTTACCTATTTACCTACTTTCAGTTCATCGTCGCACGATTTTAATTTTGTTAACATTTTTCTACCTTTTGATGAATTCAGCCCACGAACATTTTGAAAAAGCAAGTACGCACGCGTGATACAAAAAGCACTTCCGTTTCTCTCTCTCTCTCTCTCTCTCTCTCTCTCTCTCTCTGTCTCTCTCTCTCTCTCTCTCAGACTACTCTGAATCATAGAGCACACACTACTTAAATGCATTTTACCTACTCGACAATAAATATATTTACTAGAAATTTTACTCGGAGAAAATCCTTTCATTGATCATCCTTTATTCCTAAGAGATTTAGCATCTTTATCTCCAATTCATAAACTGGGCACCAACTGTAGCGCTATGGCAACCAATCTTGCTTCGTATACCAAATCACAATTCTTGTTAGGGCTCCACTGCTTTGGTCTTACACTAGACAAAGGCACGCTTAAAAACATATATGTTAGCTAAACATGCTCTCTTATTCAGCCATCGCTGTAATTTTTACATAGACCCCCGTTCTATTTAAAAGTATGATATTTCCTATAAGAAATATTTCGTTAATCCAAATGACGTGAAGCGAATAAGCAATTACCATAAATTCATATGAGAAGAAAAATTGAACGTTCTGAGACTGGTGTTGATGTTGTGTCAGGTTGAATAGTCGGGGGCTGTAATGCTGTGAGGTGCAGGAGTCAGACGCATAGGAGTGAGACAAAGAGAGTGCGCGCTGCTTCTATATCAGCTCGCTGCAGAACAAACACTGAATGCTATTTTTGGCTGTTCACTTTTTTTTCCGTAAAAGTGAAAAGTGGCGTGAAGCGATCCATCGATAAGCAGAGGATCCCACTAATGAATGGATTTGATTTTTTTAACGTATACATTTTGAAGTTTATTCTGTTTGATAATTAGAAAAACGAAACTTTTTAAGTACTGTTTCCAAACCAATTTTGATCAACACAATCTTAATTCATTGTTGTCGGGGGGGGGCGTAGATGGAAGGGGGAAATTGCCGAAATCCAACGGAATTAAAGAATCATTGGACGGAGAGAGACGTCACGCATGTTATACTGACTTCAAATTTCCGCAGCTGAATCTACACGTATTCGTCGTCTGGCACGCTTACGTCATCAGTGACGTAACTAAGTAGAAATAGAATTTTATGTTACCAAGAGATGAATTATATACAAGGAAATGCCTTGCAACAATGTTCTTGATATTTTATAAGCACAATGCAATTGGCAAATTAATTATTACCATATTTGTTTTACGGCAAGGGTATCTATTATATAAAAACAAGGATACTCAACCCATTGAAACTAGTATTAAATAATTTAGCTTTATCCACGGGTGTTTGTGTGCTATGTACCTAAATATCCATCCGGCACCCCCTCCTTTAGCCTAATCAACTGTCTTTATTAAATTCTCTCATCCTCATTATGGAACGTGAGACGGAAAACTGCCCTAAGACATCGCCCTGCTCCTCGTAAAGGGAAGGTTTAATATCCTGCTTTGTTTGCCGCTTCTCCTGTCGCTGTATTGCGTCGTCTTGTTAACCGGGCTATTTTCAGCAGAGCTTTTACTGAAGAACGGAAATTACAGGCGAGAATCGGTACTTGTGGGTTAGTTTGAGTGATAAAGTTGACAGAAAGTCGAGAGAGAAGATCGACCAGGTAACAAATCATTGCCTTACGCCTAGATGATAAATGGACTGCGATAGATTGATGGATAAATTGATGGATAGGAGAAGACTGATGGATGTGAAAAGAGACTTATACTGATAACGAGAAGCTGGAACAGACAGACAGACGGACAGACAGTCCATCACTGAAGCTGACTACACCCTCCTACTACCTTACAATTGAAGTAGCTCAGAATACGAATATCATTTACGACCATTTAGTGTATGCAACAGTAATTGTAGGAAAAGGCTTCAGAATCATGAAAGTTTAATCTAGAAATCGAAAAACTAAGAACTGAATTTCATACATGTACGTGTCTATCTGTAAATACATGAGCGTGTGTATGTATATATATGCGTTTTTACGTATATGTGCGTGTGAAGATATATATATGTGTGTGTGTGTGTGTATGAAATATGTACGCACGTGTGTGTGGGTTGGTGTGGAGGTTGGTGTGTATTGGCGGTCTAGTAGACAAAGCTGCTGGCTAAATGCCTAAAAAGACATTACCAAGTTTAGGAAAACAATGGTTTTGCCCATAACTTGGGTGAAACAACTGTCTACAAATAATAATGTCGGCATTCAGAGTCGACAAATATTCCCTGCCTTCTGACATAAACCCACAGAAAGGGAATACGATCCTCCTCACGCTACTTGAGCATAGTTCAAACAAGACGCAGACGACGTGTTGAGATTCCGAAACAAAAGCCTATTCTCTCTTCGTTTTTGGTTTTCCGCACTCCAGCCTTTCTGTGTGCACAATTCAGAGACACGACATGTATTGCCAAATCACAAGAGATTAGATTGATATGAAAGTATCCCAGCATCGTCTTTGGCAAAATATTAGGGAAATCTTAAATGTATCTTGAATGTTTACTGTGTTTACTCTACGCTATTTTTGCTTGTGACTGTATACTTTTCAAGAAATGTTTAGTCAGATTCATTTTCGTTCACAGTGTCTTTTATCAGTCGAACAAGAAAAAGGGCAAGTGTTTAAGCGTTCACCAAGATTCGTTTCCGTGAGTTTCTGAAGGGTCTATTTATTCTTTAATCCTACCTAACAAAGTAAAGAACATTAATCTCCAGCAAATTCCGTTTAGGTTGAAACGTTGAAGGCTGTTTTGGGTCTAGCCGCAACATTCTTCCTTTTGAATTCTTGTAATAAATCCATTTTTCATTGCCAGTGATTATCTTGTCCATAAATTACTATTTCAGTGTCGAAAAAGAAGAGAAAGACGAGTGTATAATCAATGACCGATGTCCGTTTTCTTGACTTGTAAATTATGCGCTTGTAATTATTCAGCGATTTCGTGTGTTGTTTGTGCAGTGTCTCTTATCAAATATTTCTCCAATTCATCAGAATTGTTTCAGCTCAAAGATTAACCCTTTTAAATATCATGAACTATTGTCGACTGGTGCTTGCATTTACTGCATAACTACAAAGCTTCAGTTATCCATTGCCTGACTTCCGCTACACTTTTTCTCAGATTTGAAATCAAGAGTGAATAGGGTCGAGAGTGCACTTTATATTTGAAGATATCTCTTCATTTTTGCTGGTTGCTGACCAAAACAGAAGAGCTTAGTCCGCCTTGCTATTTACCCATAGCTGAAAGACAAGAGACGGACCCATGCTTTTTTGAAGGACATTTATACAAAGTGAACACAAGCTGTCCCAGAGAACTCAGTTCACCGATTCTATTTTCTGTGCCACCAATTGCTAGGCTACCTGTACCTTGTTTTATGACTGCAACTTCCCGTGAAGCTGTTTCATGAATACACCTTCCCGTGGAGCCATTTCATGAATTCACTTTCCCGTGTAGCCATTTCAGGAATACACCTTCCTGTAAAGCTGTTTCATGAATACACCTTCCTATGAAGCCGTTTCAGGAATACACCTTCCTGTGAAGCCGTTTCGTGAATACACCTTCCTGTGAAGCCGTTTCGTGAATACACTATCCTGTGAAGCCGATTAATGAATACACTATCCTGTGAAGCTATTTCATGGATACACCTTCCTGTGAAGCTGGTTCGTAAATACACCTTCATGTGAAGCCAGCTTTCTTGTTAACTGCATTGTGATTTTTATCGACCGTCACCAGAAAAGTTTTTCAGAGTGAACAGTCAAAAGCTCGGGAGAATATGCGACCAGTTTGAACTCAGTTCACTTCTATTCAACATGAATGCAGTACTTCGACTTTTGCATTTAGGTTTCTTCGTCGATTCTCTGGGGGAATCGACCGCCAAAAGTCTTGCATTCGAGGCAGAGAATCAGATCAAAGGGAAATCTGGATCTGTGCTAAATACACTTTGCCATTTTTTCCTTTTGCATCTGTTGTTGTCTGCGTCTGAACCTTGTCTGAAGATATGTACATATGCTGGAGCAAAATGGTAGCTTGGAGAAAAAATGCAATGTATAGTCTGGCACAAGGCTACAATATGTATTGATGCATCCAGTAAGGATCGAATTCACTACACTAGCTACAGTCCTTGAGTTGATTTTGCTAACCAACTTTTTTTGGCAGGCGCTCTTTTACAACCAATGCTTGCATATTATCACTGTAATCTGGCACAGGGCTACAATATGTTGTGGGGCACTCAGTAAGAATCGAATTTCACATGCTACAGTCTGTGAGACGAGATTGCTAACCAACGTTCTATGACAGGTACCCTTTTACAATCAATGCTTGCATATCATTACTAAGCCTAGTCTAGTCGCACAAGGAACCAGAATAATAAAGCGCCTTGTGAGGGATCGTAAGACAGCACAGAGCCATAGAATCCATCAGAAAACACAAATGGCAATGGACAGGCCACGTTGCAAGAATGTCAGACAACCATTGGACATTACGATTCACAACGTGGATCCTGGAGATCATATGCAAAAAAGTGACCAGCAGAAGATAAGATGGAACGAATTAGACAGGTACAGTAGATATTGTCACCGTTATGTTCACGATCGAGAGATCTAGGGATCCAGCGGAATGTCCAACGACGGAAGTTAAAATGATGATGATGATGATGATGATGATGATGATGATGATCTCACTGATGATGATGAGTTGGTAAATTCACAGCCCTACCTACGTTAGACACTCTTCATGTTATTTTCTAAGTCAGGTTTAGTCGTCTTTAAGACTGATGATCTAAATATTATACGATGAAAGATTTGAATTACAAATTCTGGTTAGTTCATCATTCATCTATACCTACACTCATCCGATTCACGCCACACTATGTTGTTTGTTTACATCTAGTGTTATTAAACGTAATAATTTTGTATGAATTCCTCAGAAAACGATTCAAAATCAATTTTGATTGATTTATCTTTCATTATATTGTTGTAATATCTATCACAACTCTTGGGTCTTTTTATTAATTGAAAATGCAATTATAAGCAAGAACAAACCGAGTTTGTGCTAGCTCAAATACTTGTGAACATAATTATATGTATGCAGTGCATAGATATGAAAAATGTATTTAACGATGCAGGTTCAGTAAGTATAACAAGAGGCGTGACTCACTGTTCGTGTCACTTCTGTTGAGTGTTAACCCTTATGAATACTAAATCCCTTGTGTCTGTTTCAATCTCAGACTGCATGCGAACCAACTTATTATATTATCTTTAATAATACTAATTACAAAGAAAAATTTCTTCTAGTTGATTTTCTACCAACATATTCATTCAATCGAAGAATTTGACAATTTTTCCACTAACCTTAGAGTTAATTTTTCCACATCATATACCGTTACTTTCTTTCCTTTTTATTATCAAATAAAGTATCCATATACAAATGTTTGAAACGAAACCAAATATATATATATATATATATATATATATATATATATATATATATATATATATATATATATATACGACCAAAATGCATATAACGAAATAAGTAACCTTTAGATCCGGGAGTATTCAGTCATATTCCCGTAGTAATGATAACTCTGTGAAAGAATCATCTGTAGGAGTTTTGAAATGGAATTTGTCTAAGCAAATATTCAATGAACAAAATCATTACTATGTACAAAAAAAACCCAAAATACGAAATACGAAACCCCAAATCCTATACCATTCCCTAAAACCACTTTCGTTCCGGATAAGAAGAACCTTTTTCCAACCAACCTCAATTCAATGAGAGGTAACTGCTCTCTTGATGAGATGCTATAGCATAGAAATATCATGTTGAGATCATTTTCTGAAGTTGTTTGTAGCATTGTTTCCATATCTGCATTGGTTTAGTTTAAGGCTATTTAACTGATCAGTTTGCCAATTCCCTCAACCTATGTTCACCTTTTCAATCTCGAGTGTTATGCAAAGTGAAAAGAGATTGTCCATCTTCAAATGGGGGAAATGATGAGGGATTGGAGAAAATTACGTTGCACTAATAACCACTTCTCTGCTTTGAAATTCAGCATTTAATGTTCTGCCTTTGTCCTAGGCTCAAAATCCCACCTGCAGCACCGGTGGGAAATGTATAAGTGTTTCAAGGGGGTGCTAGAATTAATTTCCGGGTACGCTGTGAATGGTCTCAAGAAAGACCTTTGCCTTTGAAAACCCCTACAGAAGATTGAACGGGGAATACAGGTTGATTCGATTTATCATCAAATGGTCGTTGGACTAACAAAAGATTCGGAAACACAGGCGCAGCTCTTTCAACCACGAGGCACACATACTTCTTATTCATCAAGCTTAATCTACATCGGCAAAAGGTCAAATGGAAGGAAATGAAGACTTGGAGACGATTGTGTTGCGGCAATCTTCCAAGTAGGGTAGGCTTTGAAATCCTGGCTTTTACTTTAGCATGAACTCCGTTCTTAGGATGATGGAGAGGTATGGCGAATCTTGGGGAAGGTCTATGTCCAACGACAGACACTAAAATGATGATGATGATGATGGTGGTGGTGGTGGTGGTGGTGGTGATGATGATGATGATGAAATGTCTAGAAAAAAATTTTGTTGTTTTTTAAACTCCTTTGATGGGTTGGGGGGTCAATTAGCAGTGTAAGTTTATACGAAATTGATCCCTCAAGTTGTGTCTGGCAGCAATCAGGTTTGCTGTTCGAAAATTCGGCTCTTTACAGTGATCACTTTCCAGGTAAAAGAAGTGATTTATTCATTTATCAGAGCTTTTCCAACGTTTCAATTGATTACACACAAACACAAACACACACAAACACACGCACACACACACAAACACAAACACACACACATACACACACACACACACACTAAACACGGGGTGTTACCAGAATACGTTGGTCATATGACAATTTCTATTGACTGACTAAACAAGTCTGTTTATTTATTCATTTCTCTTTTCTAAGGTTGACGATAAACTTAAAGAAATTGATGGTGCAATCCATAATCTGTGGATCGGACTTGAACGAAAATTCCTCAGCCAGTGTGTCAACCTCGTTCTTCTTTCGGACCACGGTAAGCACATTGTCTTTTAAGTCATTTAATATGGCAAATAAACGATCATTAGCTTCCTTACAAAACTTTGCTAATAACGGTGACCATCACTTGTATTGTGAGCTTAATTCTCATAGGTTTCTCCATGCCAGTAGCTTTGCACCAGACAAAGCTGAGATCAGTAAATATCCAACTACCAGAAGGAAAATCTCTGTCTGAGTGAGTGTATTGCGATACTCCACATGTGACCATTGTGCTAAGTTGATATATCAGTCTGCACAAAAGGCAGTGCTGGGTCAAGATCGAAGATTTGAGGAGTTGGAGGTTCCTTTGAAATCTTATCAAAATAGATTTGAAATAATCATATTATAGATCTTTCATCTCAAACTATAAATTTGAGTTTCGATATGAAATATCTAAATTGGCCACACTGGAGTAGGGGAACCGGAATACTTCAAATCCGAAGTTCCATACAAAGGACGGAAAATCATTTCACACAATTATCATGGCAGGCACTTCTACAACATGATTGTGGTCTTGTTCCAGACAAAGCTAAACTTGGTAAATATGTGGAATGTATAGTATCGACCATAAATGAGTACACCCGACAACTTTTTAAAGGGTTTTCTTCGAAATATAAACAGAAATTTATTATTACAAATGAAACATCACACAATCAAATTAGAACAAGTATTATTCATAATCAAACTTTTGATTTTAAATAAACTTTTTTTGTGTAGATCTACTCATCTTTGCAGAATAACATATTGAAGGCAACAGATTCAATACTATAAAGTTTGGTCTTTAATAATATTTGATGATATCCGTTTTATATTGTGTAATGTTCTACTTGAAATTAAAAAAACATCCTACCATGTTTTCTTTGGAAAAAATAATTTTCCATTTTAAAAAACGTGTTGGGGATGTACTCATTCACGGGCGACCCTATTCATTTGATATCAAGAGCCTCTGCTGATTACACTGTTGGTCACATCTTTATCGCTATTTACCAAGCTTAGCTACGCCTCGCAGAAGTCTATAGGATTGGCACAGCTACATCGATTGTCCAATGTGTGTCATGGCTGATGAGATCAAATAACGATTCACTCATAGTCGTTAATATGAAGTGATTAAAAGAATTGCGTGACTAAGTACACGTAACGGAATTACTGCACAAAAGTACTTATCACGGAATCACGTCTTCTTGTTCTGATATGGATTTGGATGGGGATGCATATATAAAACCCTCGGCATTGAAGCCTACTTCCTTTCTCCCCTGCCTTTCTGTGCGGTCGGAAGTCGTCAAACAATTTGGAATTAGAAAGCATTGTCCCTTATCCGACCCATACAATCTGAAATGAGAAAAAGGTTTTTTTGTTTTCGTGGTGAAGACAAACGAAAATGACTCAGCATCATGGGTCTTCATCGGCATAAAAAGGGAAAAGCAACTTTCCTTTTTCCTTTTAAGCTTTCGTTCATTAAAAGCATGTACCTTAGTTATTGGTGTGATCTAACGGAAGAGATGAATAAATTCTCAACACATTATCATTATCTTTCCAGGTATGTCAGTCACATCATCTGAACGATTATTCAATCTTCAACCTTTCATTCCTTCCCAAAAATGGACGCTTTACGGAGATACTTTCTCAATAGTTCAGGCTAAACAGGACGTTGCAGCAAAAGATATTGAAGGTACGTATTTTTTTGATGTCATACCTGTGTATGTGTGCGTTTGTGATTGTGTGTATGTGTGTGCATGTCTTTGCAACAACAAAAAAAAACAAAGACGACCAACAATCTTCAAAAATGAATTCACGCACGCATTTTAAAACATAAGAAAAATAGCAGAATGAATATAACTAGATTAGAATCAAACAGGGAAAATTGATCTTTGTGAGTTCTGAAGTTCATATATATATATATATATATATATATATATATATATATATATATATATATATATATATATATATATATATATATATATCTGTGTATCTGTGTCTGCGTCCCAGTGTATGTGGTTATTTACCAATCATTTCCACACAGGCGTATGGGAACTCTCCTATGAGAAGGACGAAAGGCTTGATTTCCCAGAAATCTTCCACAGTTTTGCTCAAATTGCACTGGTTTGCCCAGAATCTAACGCGTTTTTCTCAAATGCGGGGGGGGCTTGCCCCCTGTCCCCCTGGCTTGTACACCTATGCGTTTCTGGCATAGAGACATGATATTAGGTAACCTGTGGAAATCGAATTCGCCACCATGCTAATTGATATGCGAGAGAAGCTCGCTAACCATCATGTCAATGTAGATTCCAAATGAATGAGTTAGATAAAGATACTACATCTCTAGGGAGGATATTATAGATGAAAGAATTTTCCCCGAAGTAGAACTCAAAGTGAATTTATTTCTTGTCTAGGAGATGAAAAAGCATTTAAGAACTGTGTGTGTTCTTTATGTTCGAGAATAGTCTCAGAGATGGGGGTTGGGAAGAGAGAGTGGGGGCAAAGAGGGAGAGAGGAGGAAGAATGTGAGAGGTCTTTTGAAGACAGCTGCTGTATGACGACAGAAACGGAAGTTCTACATGTATTACGCATGCGTACGTACTCGCTTTATTGAAATGTTCGTGGGCTGAATCTGCCAGAAAGTAAAGAAAATACGATGAAAATTGTGCGACAATAAATTGAACGTAGGTAAAGAGATAAGCGGTTGGCAACAGCAGCAGCAAACTAACTACAATAAAGATCCTATATATATATATATATATATATATATATATATATATATATGTGTGTGTGTGTGTGTGTGTGTGTGTGTGTGTGTGTGTGTGTATTGCGTTGAAGAGACGATTTGAAAAGCCAAGGTAGATGTTACAAATGAGATTTCTTCTTCTAATTTAACATATTTCGTTAGTCAAAGATTGCATCTCCAGCAAAATGTGTAAGATTACAGAATGGTGTCTATTTTTAGACCCCATTGCTAGTTGTTTGTGTGATGTCCCGGGTGTTGGAAAGTGTTCATCACACCTTAATTAAACCAAGAGGTTTACAAGAGTAGGTTTAATTAAAAAGGGAACAATACCCTTCTACACCCGGGACATCAAATAAACAATTAGCCACGGGGGTTTAAAATTGGCGCCATTTCGTATACTCACACATTTTCTGAAGATGTTTAGTTCGACAAACGTGTTAAATCAAATGAAAGAATTCTCATTTGTAAAATCTACGTGGCTTTCCAAATTGTCTCTCCAAGCTAATACGGTCGAATATATATATATATATATATATATATATATATATATATATATGTGTGTGTGTGTGTGTGTGTGTGTGTGTATATATATATATATATATGTATATAAATCATTATTATTATTGATAATAATAATAATAATAATAATAATAATAAAGGGAAAAATACCAGGACCTAGCAAGGGAGTTAAAGAAAATGTGGAACATGAAAACCAGGGTAGTACCAGTCATAGTGGGAGCACTAGGAACTGTCCCCAGAACGCTGAGGGAGAGACTGGAGGAGATCGGGATTAGGGGGAGGATAGAGACCGTACAGACCACAGCACTACTGGGAACTGCACGGGTACTGAGGAAGGTGCTAGAGATATAAGTACTGCAACGAATTGTAGCTCTGTCATGATATGCGAAAGAGGGAGGAGACGTTAGCTGAAGACCTGAGGAGACTTATTGTCACTCAGCCCTCAGCGATAACCACTGGGCAACCGGTGTGAAACTGTAAATCGCAGAATTACTGCGACCTGCTAGTACTAGGAGAGGAGGGCTGGAGACTTGAAGAGACTTGCTGTCACTCAAACTCCAGCGGTTACCACCAGGCAACTGGTGTGAGATTCCAAATAATAATAATAATAATAATAATAATAATAAAATAAAATAATAAACTGGAAAAATACCAGGATCTAGCGAGAGAACAGAAAAAATTGTGGAACATGAAAGCCAGGGTAGTGCCAGTCATGGTGGGCGCACTAGGAACTGTCCCAAAGACACTGAGGGCGAGACTGGAGGAGATCAGGGAAGGATTGAGACTGTACAGACCACAGCGATGCTAGGAATTGCACAAATACTGAGGAAAGTGCTAGAAATATAAAGACTGCAACACTAATTGTTAACAGTGACCTAACAAAGGAAGGGAAATGAAAGCGGGAATGTGAACCACAGCACTGGCATGACAGGCAAAGGAGAGAAGAGATGTTGGTTGAAGACCTGAGGAGACATATTGTCATTCAGCCTTCAGCAATGACCACTGGGCAACCGGTGTGAAACTGTAAATCGCAGTATTACCATGGCCTATGAGAATTAGGAGAGAAGGGCTGGAGACTTGAGGAGACTTGCTGTCGCTCAAACTCCAGCGGATACCACCAGGCAACTGGTGTGAGATTGCAAAATAATAATAATATTATTGCGAAGTAGATACATAATCTGACGTATTATATCGAAACCCCTATTTGAAATTTTATCCCATTATTACACGGTGAATTCATCATTTGGCCTGGACAATGTAAAAAGGATGAACAATGAAAGAAAATTCCTGCAGCTACCCGATTTTTTTTTCAGCTGTTTTTTCTATTGATGATGTCTTGGCCACGTGATACATTCACCAATAACGAACGATCATTCCAAATAAGAGTTTTATTTTTATATAACGCAATTTACAATCATGTATATATACAGAGAGAGACTTGTAGTCATTAGCTGAATTTCAAACTGAAATAGTCACTCTATTAATTTCGATTTATGTGATTAATATTCACCACTGAATTAAGTGCATTGACAAAGGAGGAGAAACATTTGTTATGTAAAATAAATGCCTTTTTTCGCTTCATTACATTTCGGACTTCTTGTTTGTGTATGTATATACATATGTATGCATGTGTGTTTGCGTGTGTTTACTAAGCACGTCTGTCAAGGGCCACAAGCGGGTAACTCGTGGAGACCAGCTCGTTAACCATTGCACTATACATGTGAACACACACATGCATGTGCACGCATGCATATCTGCAGATATATATGTCAAGAGATACATGTGAATCCGTGTGTATAACTGTCGTGTTAGAAGAAACGAATAGAGCAGATATAGACTGCGAATAAACAAAATGAGAATTTGAAGTTAAAACAGTTATTTGAGCTTTTGCATTACCGGAGGCTGTTTAGCTCAATGGTAAGAGCAACGTTATATTGAAGCAACCACTCCATCGGTCGCATTTTTTTAAATTGTTTATTCTATTTGCGTTGTTATGCTCAAATGTTACACTCTCGTGAAATGACGGGAGATCATTTCTAATGAGAGTTTTGATATTATATAACGCAATTCATAATCATATTTATGTTTGTATATATGTATATATGCACACATACACAGGCACACGCATGTATAATGCGTATGTGAACGTGTGTCCGTCCACGTATTTAAATAGATATGTGCACGTGTGTAAGAGAGTTTATTTTCTATATCTTTAGTTTTCTTTCTCGTGGAAATGACTCAACAAGTTCGAGCAAAGTGAAATTACACTATTTGGGGGAAATTAAACGTTTTTGGGGTTTTTTTTGCAATCGAACGGTACCAAAAGAATTGTCCTTCTAGACATATTTTTATTTCTTTCAAAACAAACGACTCTTATGAAACAGGCTAGACTGAGCAAAGCAAAATAAATAAACTTGGTTTCATTTTTTCTATATATGCGTTTGTTGAGTGTTTATGTCTACGTGAGTCTTGAATGTTTACATATGAGTATTGCTGGATTCGTGTATATGTGTAGTGTGTGTGTGTGTGTATATATATATATATTTGTGTATGTTTGCGTGTGTGTGCTTTTGTATGTTTTTGTTTTTGTTTGAGTTTGTTTTGTGCGCATGTGTGAGTGTGTTTAAGTGTATATATTTGCCTTTCCGTGTGTATGTATATTTATGTACGTCTGCTTGTGTTTGGGTGCATTTGTTTCTGCGTGTGTGTATGGAGAGAGAGAATTATTTCGCACTCAGATACAGCATAAAAGTCTTCTCCATTTCCGCTGTCCCTCGAACATCCTTTCACTAACTAAATTCTTCAACAACGATCACTCTCTCGTAATCAAAGATTTACGTCAGATATGATTGTCAACCATTTTCTTTGTGCTGCGCCCTTAACGATAGCTATTCGTTCATCTATGCAGAAAAGTTTATAACTGCATTCAGTGTTGTAAGCGAAAGATATAAGAGAATTTCCTCCGGACAATAAATGCTTAAGTCAAGACCAACGTGAAAAAAAAACCCCATTTAGCAGCAATAGTTAATAGGCTTGTCTTGCATGCCGTTACCACTGTAGTGAGTTTGATCTGCTCTATGAGTCTTACTCCTGCATCCTTATGCCAGACTTTATTGGATGCTTCACGCGTTTATTCTTCATCTAAAATCTAAATCAATCAGGCTCTACCTCATAGGACTTCAGTAGGACGTACTAGAGTCAAATATAAGTGACCTGTGACCTTCGAGATCCTTAGGACATGCTGATCATAGTTAGCTGGGTGACCCTCTTGAGATTGTGCACGTGCCCAAAAGTACATTCCATGTGTCCCAACTTATGGCTGAAATTATTGCTTATTTCCTACTAATTCCAGTGGTCAGTGTTTCGGTCCAGGTAAAAGCAAGGACTTGTATAGGAAATTTTCTAGGCTGACTCGGCACACTTATCAAATTGACGCTACACAATCTGAGTCGAGGGAAATTTCATGAGATCATCAATGCGAAACACTAGTTAGCTGTCTATTACTATTGTAGTGAGTCTCACACCTGTAACCTTGTACCAAACTAAGCTCAACTTTAAAAGATATCCTCACTGGGTGTCCCATCTTCTAACAGATGTTAAGCCTAGTAAGCGCCAAAAGAAACCTACGAGGAGATCATCCAAGTTATTTTCTGTCTGTAACATTTGTAAAGGGGGTAAATAATGATCTCTCACTTTTTTTGCAAACACGTTGAAAATCCCAGCTCATTCTGAAAGAAAATGCAGTTCAACATATTATTTTCGATATTTTTAGCTCCGTTGTTTGAATAATGTCATTTTTTGATGGTAATGGTAGAATAGTGATGTTAGAATCCTCTGTAATAATAGTAAAACAAATGTACGATGAGGTTAAGTAACGTAACGATTGAAAGTCACTAAAAATAAACGTGTATGACCCAACGATCCAACATTGATTGATATTAGTCAATTAATCGATACGTATTAATTGGCTTTTATTTGTATTAGTATCAAACGGGTAGCTGTTTACACAGAGTGAACGTCATAGGATGCATTCATTTCTTTATTCTTTGGTTTTCTACTCTCACAGTCACCGTAACTGCTTCAATTTCCTCGGCTGTTTCCTTCTTTCAAACAAAACAAAAATACTACAAAGATTTAAATATTTACTCAACATTGAGCCAGACGCTCTAAAAAGCTGTTCCACGTTAGAGCGTCATTTTCAATGAGATTTTATGGGCGTCGAGGTGAATCGATATGAGTTGGTAAACAAATCTCTACTTTGGTTTTGAATAGGACTTGTTCGTTTTGTTTTGTTTTTTGTTTTTGTTTTTTGAGGTTTTTTAAGGTTTTTTTGTTTTGTTTTGTTTCTATTTTATTTTTTCCGAACCAGGATAGTCAGAAGACATTTCTGCGTCTTTGTGAAATAAGGTCTGGAAAGAAGGATGAAAAGACGAAAGATTACTAAAAATTAAAAACGTTCAATTGTTAACGCTAGACTAAGTACCCGCCCTAACAGACGGCGTAAATTGCTGTCAAAAGAAAAGAATAGATAAAATAGATATAACCAAAATCAGATAGTGTTTAATTATTTTGTTTTTAAAAAGAATTTGAGAGCACTCTTTTTTCACACTGTCAGAAATGTTAAAAAGGGGCTGTTATTATAAAAGGGGGCTAATATTATTTTTTGAAAAGAAGTATAATGGTGAAGGTAAAAGCTAAAAAGCGGGCTTATATTTAAAAGGTTTGGGCTAATATCTAAAAGAAAAGGACCAATGTCCAAAAAAGGGGGTGGCTAATGTTTAAAAGGGGGTTATAATGTGAAAAGAGGGATCATGTTAAGGGGGCTGATATCTAAAAGGGCATGTTGGAACTGAGGTTAAAAAGCAGGGTTTAATTTTTTCAATGTCCAAAAATTGGGGAGCATGATGTTAAAAAAGGTGGACTGATGTTCAAAATAAGGGGCTAACATTAGAATAGTGTGGTTTTTGTAGAGGGGCTAAAGTTGTTGGTTTTATAAATGGGCTTCCTGTCCAAAAAAGGGGTGCAAACCCCAATAAAGGTAGGACTAATGTTTAAAAAATAAGGGGTGTAATCTTAAATGTCAAAAAAAAGGGGAACGTAATGTTGGAAAAGGAATGTGCAAGCTTAAAAAAGGAGCTTGTGTTAAAAAGGCTACAAGTGTTTAAAAAATGGACTTATATTAAAGAACGAGGTGTTGGAGGGTTAACGTCTTGTCAAGAGAAGATGGGGCCAATGTAACAAAAAGGGGGCTATTTTTTATCTATTGTTTCAATCAGAAACTATATATTTCATAATTTCTATATCGTCCTTTGCCTAAAGCCCGTTCAGAGATTGCTAAGCTCGAGCCATGCAGTTTTACTGTGACAAAACGTGAAATTATTAAATTAGATAAAGTTGTATTTTTAACATCCAAAAACAATTTCTTACATTTAAACACGAACAAAATAATTTGAAATTAGATATAAAACATCTGTTTTTAAATCTAGTCGATTAATCATTAAATTAACCAATTTTACTTGAGTAGATATCCAGAGGCCCACTTTATTTTGGGGGGAGATTTTCAACAGTTTCTGTTGAGTAGACACATCTTTCGGAGCGATATGTTTGCTGACAAAATTCAAAACATCTGAAACCTGCTTTTCGATTGAATTTAATCAAGTTCAATTAATCTATGTTTATATAACATGAATTAGATTTGTTCACCGTTTCTGGAACCAAATTTTTGGATATTTTGTTTCCTATCTAAGCTAAGAAAAAATTAGGAATGATTTTTTGATTTCAAATAATCATGTTTTTAATTACGTAAAATATTACTATTCATTTCATATCATCGTGCAGTTTTTCCAAAGTCATTCGAGATGTAAAATAAAATTACAAAATACCATAAACTTAACTTCAAATCAACATATATTCAAGTAAGTTTGTTTTTTGTTTTGTTAGGAGTTTTTATTTGCATTGAGAAATATAAACATTTTGAGAAAATAAACAATCGACTTGTAGATTCACTAGTAAAACCCATTATTGAAGAGAATATATACTTTCGGCAAAGAAGTTTTCGGTGGAACATCATTTCAGAAAAAATGTGGCGAATCATCTGTCGGTTAATTTGATATCGGTGTAATGTCCACCGGAAAAAGTCTGATATATATATATATATATATATATATATATATATATATATATATATATATAGAGAGAGAGAGAGAGAGAGAGAGAGAGAGAGAGAGAGAGAGAGGGGGGGTATACAGATATAGATATAGATATCGATATAGATATAGCATACCGAAACCGTTTAATGTAAAAATGTTATTATCGTACGAAGAGTAATTTGGGGGTAATTTTTCAGTACAATTAAGTATAATTTGATGCTGTTAAGAGATTTTTCTTTTGAAAATGTCTCTCTGAAAATGGTCTCTCATTTGCTATATATAAAAAGATACACACTTGCTTATAATCTAAATCTATCAAAAAGTCTGTGTGTCTGTGTGTCTGTCTGCCTCTCTCCCCTCTCTCTCTCTCTCTCTCTCTCTCTCTCTCTCTCTATCTATCTATCTCTCTCTCTCTCTCTCTCATTCCCAAACCCACACTTACGGACGCTGGCGGCGTCATACAATTACGTCATAAAACGAAGGTACAAAAATATACTTGTTTCTGGATGAATCAACAATCTAAATCGAACACCCATACTACCTTAAAAACATATTTGGGGATCGATTTAAACAAAACGAACTTGCTAAAAACATGCAGAGGGGCCACATTCGTAGACATAGGAGTTGCCATGGGGTAGGCGTGTATGTACGGACAGACAAACAGATGGACAAACTTTTGATGAATTCATCGTGGCATTAAACATCCCTGAGGGCTTGTACTAGAAGAAAAAACTAAGCTTAGCGAATCCGACTGCTTCATCGTCGTGCGATGATAAGCAAATTTAGATTTATGTTGCTTACATTTATGTTGCTTCAATGTTTTATGTTCCTTAGTTCATTCAGGTATTAATTAGTTATGTTTCTTAGACATCTTTAGAAGTTGCTTAGAATTATCTTGCTTCAGCATTTCATGTTGCTTAGATGTTGCTTAAAGTAATGTTGCTTAGACAGTTTAGGTTACTAAGATGTCGTTTGCAGTAATGTTGCTTAGAATTATTATGTTACTCAGATATTGATTTGTGTTATGTTGCTTCGAACAACAAGATTGCCTAGAAGTATGTCGATTAGATATTTTATATTGCCTAGATGTTGCCTAGAGTTATGTAGCATTGATGTTCGACCAGAGCTAGGGCTGTTCGGAATAGCGTAGCAATCACCAAGGGACTCTGAGAGCAATTGTAAGACGGTGCAAATCTGTTTTCTCTTTAAGCACACACTGCACAAACTCATCCGTCCTTTTGCAGTACCTTTTTTCATCTGCTATAATCATTTCAGCACGACTATCGTCGTTTGCCGGTAAACAATAGCCAACCTATTTCATTAATAGGCTTATAGTATCGACATATCTTTCGATACACAGCTCTATCCAATAAACTATCAAAGACCCCCCTTGGCCCCCCGATCACTGATACGATGCTCTGGCTGCGACCCCTTTTCATTGGTTTTGAACAATCTATGAGGAGAAAAACGTATTGCGATCTTCCATCTCCTTTCACGTTGTCAACCTTTGATAAAATCTCTGAGGTGTGTATTGAACAACCGTGGTCATTTAAGATGTCGAAGGATTACCTCCTTTTTTATATTTGTGTATGTCTGAGTGTTTGCTTGTATGCTTCAGTGCTTCTGGCCATATCGTTCTGTCTAAAGACTTGAAAATTGGCTACAGTACTCCACTAGAGCTCTTCAAAAAATCCTTGTTTTTACTTGTTTGTTTTTTGGAAAAAAGCTTTGGGGGAGCCTTATCCTGGCGGGTTTATTTATAACATTCTCCAGAATCTAGACGTTTATATATGTTTTAACTCTATTTTGGATGTTTTCCTGTGGAAAACATCAGTGTTGCCTTAAACAGAATTTATTCTGACCGTATGTATTCTTCAACTTAGTTTGTTTTGTTTTTTACATGACTTCAAATTTTGAAGTTGTTCAATTATTGACTGTAATGGCGAGTTCTTTTCTATGTAAACGAAGATTTCAAACTGTTTCCAGATTTGGCGAGCACGTTAGAATGCCGCAGCCAGAATATAAAGGTCTTCACGAAGTCTTCCGTACCGAAGAGATATCACGTCTTCAACAACCCGATGTCAGGTCACGTCTTCCTACAGGCAAATGATCGTTGGCTGTTAAGCAGGCAAGAGAATTTTTTAACTCTGTCAGAAATATTTTTGGCCCATTTTTGGCCCCTCCTTAATTCCCAATCTCTTTCTATTCTCAGACTCCTCAGTCTTTTTCTGCTTGCTTCAGTCAGAAATTACAAAAAAATGAAAGGGCGTTTCCTCAGGGCACTGGTTCAGCATGTGACAGCTTCACTAATGTAGTGAATTTTGTGTTTACGAGAGATTATCTACAAAACTAAGGAGAGTACAAAGTAAGAACTTGTACTAAGTTAAAACTTGTACCTTATAGCTTACTTTCTGTGGTTTTGCGTGAATTCTGGGATCAGAGCGTAGGATTGAATTCATTCAGCTTTATTGTCGGTCACTCTTTTGAGAGGCAGCAGATCTCTCATGCTTGATTGCCTATCTACCTAGGAGAAGGAAATCTAGCTGAAAATGGTCCCACATGTCAGTAAACCCTTGATGCAATGCACAAGCCCTACCCAACCGAAAATATAATTTTCACCGGCCTAAAGGCTTTCCATGGCCCTTATTTCACAGTGAAGTGCCAACATCGTGAAAGTGGAACCCCTTACCTGTCTCTCTGTAGGCCCCGACAACAATCAGTAGGTCTGCAACAAATTTAAAATCCATTTTTAAATCTTTTTCCGTGATATCAAGCAAAAGTCTATTGGGGGAAAATATATTGGATTGAAGGTAACGAAAATGTACCGACTGAATCACCCCCAAATATATCACATCATTTTATTGCGTTCATTCTTTTCAATAAGAACGGTAGGTTCTTTAGTAACCAGATTGTCTTGGAAGTGCTATGCAACTCTGGCAAAGATTGAACTTACTATGTATTTCAGGACACCCACCATTGTGCGATTGTTGACGAGTTCTTCCCTTGAGCACCAGTTTACCAGCCCAGTGAATTTGATCCTTGCTAGTTGTCCTCTGATTGATGGCCTTGTGTCAGATGAAGCTGAGTTTAGAAAAACTTCGGGCATCTAACAGCGCCATAGTAAGTTCGTCTCACGGGCTACGTTCATTAGTCTTGTGAGTTCCATCCCTACCGACTGCCCTGTTATTGCGACCTTGTATCAGATTATTGGGGGCGATCCACCAAATTGTGCGATGGGTAGAAAGCGTTCTCTTGGAGACTACTTTCGGTGGTCCAGTGCGTTCGATCCTCACTGGTAAACACTTGTGCCAGACTAGCCACGCGCTTAGTAAATGACCTCACAACATATTCTGTGATATTTTCAGATCCAAATACGCGAAAAATCATGCAAGTTCTGGATACGACAACCGTCACAGTAGTATGCGGGTAAGTAATATCCTGTTTAGTGGATTAGTTCCCTTAATACGCTAAACGAGCAAAATAACCCTACTGCAATGACTTCTGTAAACAGGTCTGGTTGGTCGCTCTGTAGAAACCATCATGTGACAAACTTCTTTTCGCAAGGGGGGGGGTCATAACTTTTTTTTAAATGGTAAAAGGGGTGATCAATGAATAAGTGAGTTTTCTCGCCTTTGGTTGGGTTCTGATCCCCGATGAATCTGACATTACTGAAAGCATGTGTGAATGCAAACCAATTTAGTATAAACTTAAATTGCAAATCAAAAATCAAAAACTACTTTGGGCAGTGTCCAAAAACATTCTGTCGACACATAATAAGGATTGTTTTTTTTTAATTTCGGCCCTGTAGCTTTATTGCTGCTGCTTTTATACACGATGCGTATATACATACAAAGCCAGCAAAACCAACATGAAAACTGAGGAAACATATGTTGACAGTTTTGGTGACAATTCTTGTTGACAGTTTCTAATACTTGTTTTCAAACACTTTTGCCCCCCCCCCACAATCTCCTATGAACGGTCCTTAGTTGTCTTACGAAAAGGAAATTTGGTTGGATGGGTCTACGGTTGGAGCATGGCACGGTGAATTCATTTAGTTTTTGCTTCCACGTAAATTCTAAGTAGTTTTTGTTTGATTTTTCCCATATACTCCCCATGGAGCAAAGGGCCACAACCACTGCAACAGCTGTGGTTTTAGAATCAAGTAGTTTTTTATGGAGTGGGGTAGCCAGACCGAAAACCCAACCCTTCTCCTTAACTCAAGTTTGGGACCAGTTTTGGTAACTGCCATGCCGTAGGGTTTTTTTCTGTCAGTACTGAAACGCTCCAACTATCCAGCTATTTACCCATTGCTAAAAGGATGTAAGTCGATTCATGCCTCTCACAAGGGCATTAGTGCGTAGTCGGCGTAAACAGCCTCGGCCTAAGCTCGAACTTGGTCTACCGATTCCTTCTCTCTACTGGTGACCGTTGCACCATCCCCACCCCTTAAGAAAGATCTCTAGCAGTCTAGCGTTCTCTCTCTCTCTCTCTATCTATCTATATATATATATATATATATATATATATATATATATATATATATATATATATATATATATGTCTTCTTAGATAACTGCTACGTGCTTTTCGTCACGTACGCAGCTAGTTGCATGGGGTTTGGGCAATTTAGGCAGATTCTGACACAAGGAATAAGTCTGACCCTTTGATGCAATTCTCTATTATTCTGTGAGTTGAATGTTAACGCGTGTGACTCCCTACTGTTCTTCATCAAAGGTTCCGAATCTGACATGTTCACGAAGGAGACAATTTACTTCAACAAATAGTGAGAGCGAATATCAATAGAAGTAGCTGTGTCGTACCCGATGTACGCAAGCACGCCAGGTAACCAGCACACCCGTCTGTCACCGTCTGTGTGCTAAGGGACGACAACTGCCGCTCCCCCAACACACCACAAAGATATTCAAATGACATATTTGTAAAGTAAAAAATAATTATTTAATATAATGTTAGAATAAACACATTTTAAGTATCTTAGCGTGTAAATTTAATATACTGGAACTCTCGACGGTTGGTGGAAGGTGCGGGAAACGAGCAGAAGGGAGAAATGCTTCATTTAGAAATGGTTGCAGATAAATCTCTAGAGTAATGAGGAAATCCGTCGTTTTCTAGTTGAACACTGCTTCCTTAGTGGGGGGTGTCTGGAATATCTCCAGAGTGATAAGGAAATCAATTGTTTTCATGTATAGCACTGCTATCTTTACGAGCTGTGGTTGGAATATCTTCAAAGTAATAAGGACATTACTTCGTTTGAAGTAGAGCACTGCTTTCTTTAGTGGCAGTGGTTGGCATATCTTCAAAGTAATAATGTAAGGACATCAGTCGTTTTCGAATAAGGCACTGCTTTCTTCAGAAGCAGTAGTTGGCATATCTGCGGAGTAATAAGGACATCAGTTCTTCAGGAATAGAGCGTTGCTGCCTTTAAAGGCGATGCTTGGATTATCTCCTGAATAATAGAGATATCAGTCTTCTTCGAGAGGAACACCACTTTCTTTAAAGACTCTGAGGTTGACATATATTCCCAGGGTAATAAGTACATCCTTTTTTTTTTCTTAAAGAGAACTGCTTTGGAGCGGTTGTTAGCGTATAAGGACGTCGGTCGTTTTTGAATAGAGAACTGCATTCCTTAGAAGTGATGATTGATTTGTGCATAGAATCTCTCGTCAGGGATAAGATGAGATAATTGGCAATGAAACACTAAAAGAATGAGTTGGTGGTTTCCTGACGGCATTATGAAATCATGGTAATATTTGGCTAATGGAACACATTCAAGATTGTGTTCATTCCGCTTTTCTTTCACCGGTTAATCAGGCCAGTTCTGTCTTCCTTCCACTCTGTGAGGTAACTGGCAGTGTAAGGCAATGATTATAAGCATGGAACACGGAATAAGTGAACTTAGTTTGAAATCTTTCCACATCTAATGTCTTTAGAAAAAAAGTATGAATGGACTTCTTTTCTACGGCCGCACATCTTGACAAAATACCTCTATTCATTGACATGTCATGATGGTTCGTGAAAAATGTGTTAGTCAGCGAGCAGCTGGATAAGTCACTCCCATATTGGTACTCTTACTATATATAATTAAATCATTGAGTCATTCATAGACAGCTGTTTCGTTGTATTAAAACTCTTCATTGTGGCTATAGACTATCCATTATCCCATCCAGTACCCGGGGGTTGGATCGAAACCTTAACTGCAGGCCCAGAGGCTGGCATTTTACCTCTGCCTTATGCAGAACTGGACGGTCAGTAAGCTGGAAAGTTACAAAAGCATGCATAAGCTTATAATGAACGAGTTATCATACTTAAAGCGGGCTCAACCCTGAATAAAGGGGGCGTCAATTATAATAATAATCAAATGATTGATATATATATATATATATATATATATATATATATATATATATATATATATATATATATATATATATATATGACACTGTCAAAAATTCCTTCTGAATAGGTCTTATCAGGAGGGGGCAATTTACTTTGTGAATTTATGATAAATTGATCCCTAAGTTTGTGTTCGTTAACATTTACGATTGCTTTTTGAAGATTCCGTCCTTTTTTTGTAATCACTGCCCATCGAAAGGAAAGAGAAGTAACTTATTCATTGATCACCCTTTCTCCTTTTTGCCACCTAGAGTCATTGGTGGCATGACAGTTTCTATAGAGTGACCAACTAGATAGATAGATAGATAGATAGATAGATAGAAATGCAATGATTTTATCTATTGTTATTATTGTGGCTTATTTGAGTTAGGAATCACTCGCCTCCTTAAGATTAGACTTGAAAAACAGAGAAAAAACCATAATACAGAGCATTACAATTGAGTAAGGCATGGCAAACCATGTGCAAGGGAAAAAAGATAACGTACTGAATCATCTTGAATAAGGTCGGAATAACAGACAGGGACTCCCACTGGAAAGTCTGTGAGGTAAAGTGGGCTGCATATGGGTTCGTCAAAAGACAGCCCGAGTGAATTGTGTAGTATTTAATGTCATCTGGGAGCCAATCTTCAACAGAGCTTAAGAAAACTGGATAATTTTCGCTCAGGTTTTCTTTATCTACGAAAAAAATAAGATGCATGGCGAATTTTTTCTTTCTGTTTTACGGTAGGCGGAAGGTTCAGCTTGACCTGAGATTTAACGTTAGGCTTCGTCAATCAGATCTGTCAATTGTTTCTATTCAGAGCGTAACACATTTCAAAGAGATTATTTATGATACTAAGGATAAGCATATGAAAAGGGTCGAAACATTCTAATCAACACACGTAATCCAACCAAGATGATGAAAATGATTCATTACGGAATTTCGCACTAAATTTCCAGTCAGCCTGAGCAATGGATGAATCTATGGCAGAGGGAATAATCCATCATATATCTGAACCTTTTGTGTAGATACGGAAGGGCATAGGGGTCATCATCTTGCTTTTAGTTCTCTTGAGAACTAGATCCCGTAGAACGTTAATTTGATTTTTAGATACTACTTAGATCTTTTCAGATTATGAGTAGAAGACATATCAAGCTGGACCATCCATTAAACAGGACAAATTGCTTGATCCTACGGCTCACCCCACCGAGAGGTTGTGATTTCTCCTCATTATAACAGGGGAGAGAAATTCAGCCCTCCTCTTCCCCAATAATGATAAGTTTCGTTCAATCGAAACCTTATTTCACCATCGGACCAACATGGCGGATATACAATGGCCGACACCTATGGCATGTGGCCAAATGTTCTTTTCCACTTGGCGGGAAATTGGCTCATCATTTCTTACCGGAGATACGACTATTTGCCCCTGACGGAGGCTATGTCGTTGCTATGCCAACGAGCTAGAGTGAGAGATGAGGTGAGGGAATCAAAGAAGAATACAGGTATTACCGAAGGATAATAGACAAAGCAGAATCCGTTTCTCCATACACATTTATTCCAAAACTACTTATCCCATTTCAACAGTTTTTGCGTACGTCAACGACGGAAGCTAAAAGTTTGATGATAGAAATCTATCCGTGCATGACATCACTGGTTTTTGGTGTGATCTTTTTCAATTTTGTGACTAACGAAAATAAAGTGAAAATTCAACAATATCAGGAGTTTGACAAAGTAACCGTATTTGATAGCATCTTTTTGCCCTGAAGGGGCCTCAAGAGGTAAACGCAACCTCCGTTTTCCTGCTCCACATTGGCAAGAAGTTGTGAAGAAGTTGAAAACGTGGTGATAAATGAGGGGGTCTTATAATGGCCTCTGTTTTGTCACTACAGACAGTGGAACGTCCCATACCTAGACAAAGAGTATGGAGTTCCTGGGGTTGCCTGTCGCCAGAATCCCGATTTCGGCATCGCTAATGTTGGATTGCTCTCTCTCTCTCTCTCTCTCTCTCTCTCTCTCTCTCTCTCTCTCTCTCTCTCTCTCTCTCTATTTACCCGCTTCATTATTCAATCATTAACGAATTTTTCTAGAATTTTTTCTCTTTCCAATGAGTGATTGGAACGGACCAATCGCTGAAAAATATTCCCCCCATTCTCCTTTACCAACCTCTTGTCGGGTAGGTCAAGAATATTGAAACGAACCAATTACTCAATGTGCTATTGCGTAGAAACAATTTTGGGATATCAAGAGAATCATAAAAGTATCTTTGAAATTAACCAAGCGCTTTACTTACGAAGTATGGAGGGGGTATATGTATTACCCTTTCGTGTTTCTGTCAGTCAGTTTCTGTCCAAACGCTTCAAAAGTTCTCAATTTCAATGAAATTCCGTGAAAGGGTAGAGCTAAGCAAAAAGTGATTGAATTTTTGAGCAGACTTCTTTTTTTTTTTTGATTGAGTGTACAGTGTCATCAAGAGGCACGCGTTCTCTTGGTGCTTCCTAGTCGCTTCTGGTCAAGAGTAGTGCGTCGTTTACAGGACTATTTTGAAATTCTAAAATTAAGGAAAACGGGGTTGAAACATGATCGTTTAAACACTTTTCTTTCTGTTTTTGATCGACACAAAAAATATAATTTTTGACTCGATGGATATTTGTGATGAAAAATTGATTCATTACGATAAACTAAAACGAAGAAGATCGTGGCCACATCAAGGACAGCTTCCAACAGCACAACTTAAACGGAATTTACTGTGGGAAAAATTGTATGAGGTTGGAATGAAAGGGATTTATGAATTACTGAAAGCTTAATAAATCGTTACTACGCAACGGTACAGTGAGCAATTGGTTCGTTTGTATGACTCATTGGAAGAGAAAACTTTTCTAGAAAGGTTTGTTGATGATTGAATAATGAAGCCATGAATGCTGGAAACTTTTGCATCAAACTGATTTGATGGAATACGGAGATTAACTGAAAAGTTGCGTCACGTCATAGGAAGCCAGGGAAAATACTTCTACGTCTGAATGATAATAATGCAATCAATGCTGCAAACCTTTGCACCTATTTCACATAATAGATTATACAAATTAGCGGAAAGGAGGATTGAGGTCATTGAAAGCCAGCGAAAATACTTTGATGAACGAATGAGGATGGTTATTGCTCTGTATTTTCTCGTTCAAATTCAACCTGAATAAACTGGGATATTTTACGCATTTGCAAAAAAAATAAGAATTTAAAAAAAAGGGTGATTACTCAATAATCATCAATTCAAAGAATTTGTCAAAAATAAAGCTTGAGACTTTTCTAGCAACCTCATGCACTTTCAAGTTGTCTTTTTATTTTATTTTGTTGGTTATGAAAATATTTGATAAACTTATTCTTGATATGATTATATTGCAGGCTCTCTTCATGGCTATCGGCCCTGGATTTCAAGATCATTTACTCATTGAACCCTTTGAGAATATTGAAGTTTATAACATGATGTCTGGTGAGTCATAATATTGTCTTTTTTATCTATCATTGTTGGAATTTGAAATATTTGGGACATGAGATGCAATATACAATCTCTCTGTTTCAAATTGTACGGTGACAGCTACTATATATTTATGATGTGAATGATTTTACTATAGAGATACACTGAAAATATTTTAGTAAAGAAAGCATGATAAATTGATTTACAATAGAAATATATTGAAAATCGGGGAAAAAGGATTGTCAGTGGTTGGGAATCAAAACAAGCGCTGCTGGAAGAATAAAACTATATATATATATATATATATATATATATATATATATATATATATATATATATATATATATATATATATATATATATATGTGTGTGTGTGTGTGTGTGTGTGTGTGTGTGTGTGTGTGTATGTGTAGGAGTGAGAGATCAGTTAAGAGTAAAGGAAATCTGCACTTGTTTGAAATTGTTTTATATTCAATAAATTGGATATTTAGTAAAAGGGTTTTGTGTTCATAGTAGCATTATTCAATTTTTCAGCGCACAGAAAGATTTCTCTTGATCAGTTTCAATGATATATATACATATATATGTATATACATATATATATACGTATATGTATATATATTGAGAAATAATTGTCAGACATTGACAGTGAATGAACACACGCGCGCACACACACACACACACACACACACACACACACACACACACACACACATATATATATATATATATATATATATATATATATATCAAGAACTGGATATATGATCCGACAGAATGATTATGAAGAAACGTTATATTATATGGAAATTCTCATTTGAAATCATCATCCGGCATTACACGATTAATGTATCTTTTGACCCAGATACCGTAAATAGAATAAATGATTAAAGAAAATGGGACTTTGCTGGTTTTGACACAAGGTCATAAGTATGGTGTACCCAGAGAGGATTGAACCAACTACTTGATAGTAATGATCTTCAAATCCAGCTTCCTTACCATTACACAGCGACGAGATGGACTGGGGAAATCGAAATATTAACTGAGCTCAGCTTAGTTTTGACAAAGCCACAAACACTAAAAACTTATTGGTGATCGAATTCACTACTGTAGTAATGATCTGAGAAACAAGATCGCTAACCATTACTCCACCATAGGGCACCCCAAACTATTGTTACCCTGTTTCTTTTGGGGAAGGTCTTTGGAGCAGAACTAAACTGTGTGCCGCGACACATTAGTGTACCGTTGGTGATCTCAAGGTGTGTCGCGAAATCAAGTCAATATTTTATAAAAATTATTTTTTTCTTTTTTACTGATATGGGCATATGAATTGAATATTGGGTTTAGCTAAGTAATATGTGGCAAAAAAATATTTTCAAAAAGTGTCACCCATGCAAATTGTTTGGAAAGCTGTTTTTGTTTTGTTTAGTTTTTAGTTTTAGTTTGTTTTGTTTTTTTGTATTAGTATCCTCATTTAATCAATTAATGGGAAGTTCAATATGATAGTTGCTTCTGCTAAGAGACATTTATTTCAAACAAATTCTTCAATTGATTTCTTGAACTTTCTTTTAGAATTGTTGAAAGTGAAGCCAGCAAAAAATAACGGTACAGCAGGTAGTCTGAAGCATATCATTCGAACTGCTCAACCGTTTCCGACGAAATTCAAAATCTCAAAGAATTGTGAGAAGCCCGAAAACTGGACTTTGGTCCAGACGTACCTGGATAAAACACGATGTTCCAAAGGAATTGATACGGTATGTATTGATTCCTTTTCACTGAGACTTATGCGTTTTAATATGGGAATCTTTGATCTGCAAAGAATTCGGCTCTATGATAACAACACTTCGTCGTCCTTCGAAATATTGGTATAGTGCAGTGAAGAATATTTTTGAGAGCGCGTGCCCTCATTGTTGATGATCTCCAGGGAAAAATCCCCCCCCGTGCCAATGGGAATGAGCAGCAGATGATCATTTTTATTATATTTGTATTTTATAAAATATTTTTCAGAGAAAAGAGAACAAAATATTTGAAAGCATTCTCTGAGAAGTATATCAAGACAATCAATAACTGAGGTGACAGCTGATAAATCAAAGGTTGCCAGTTTTTTTTTTTGGGGGGGGGGGGGTAATAGAACCCCTGACAAAAGATGTATCTCCCACGTTTCAAGAAAATATTTACGCGTGCCACCTTAGGCATAGGTTTGTCATCCCTGGCTTTGTGAATATAAACATTAGTTAAGTGTATGCAGTTAACCTGGTGGTCGTGGTTTCATTCTCTGGTGGTGGAACGAGCAATTAAGGCGGTACTGCGGACGACGAAGTAACAAAGACCAATAAGTCACAATCCGTCGCAGAAAGATGGTGCTATTTAAATATATATTGCCATTTCACAGTACTTCAAAATATCAAAAACTCGCCATCACAGTCAGTAAGGGAACGATCCTAGCGTCAAAATTTAAAGTCATGCAAAAGAAATTCCATTGAAGAATATTTTTTTCCAGAATAAATTCAGTTTATGATATCACTAGTGTTTTCCTCAGGAAAACATCTAAATTAAACATCTAGGTTCTGGAGAATCAAGAAGTCATTAATAAACCCGTCAGAATAAGGCTGAAAAAGATCAAAAAAGATTTTTATTTTTCAAAAAATAAAAATAAAAATGTTTTCGGGGGGGGTATTGATGTCAATTTTCAAGTCTGTAGACAAAACGGTATGGCCAGGAGTGATGGAATACACAACTCATGAGTAAACACACGACCACATAAACCAACTCATGCACATTTTTTTAAAAAGGATAGAATGCTTCACCATATTTGATGGCTACGGTCGTTCAATATTGTTGCTCAGTGTTTTGTTGTTCATATTTAACCAGAATAAACCACAATTTTTCAGGCATTTACAAAAAAGGAATAAATAAGGTGCATTACACTATAACTAGAATATATTAGTTATCCCCCTTGACAAATGTTACGTTTAGAAAATATGAAATATCACATAGAGTACTGAATAAGATAATCAGTGACGAAATGGATATATCATATGTATTTATTTGTCGTTGATATTTTATAATACGGCATAGGATTAGAATAGATAGCGTTCAAAACCACTGAAATGAGTCAATAAATTACAACTCAGCATTTTGAAATGCTTTTCTTCCACAAAGACACTTACTTATCCATGCATCCAGTAATCAGTGATTTTTTCTTTGTCTCTTAAAGTAAAAGTCACAACGCAATGTTGCCAACATTTCGACATCTTTGTCTGTTGTTGGTTTTTTTTATTGTTCATTTTGAAATAGCGTTTTTTGTTTATTTTTTTTTCATTTTACAGGGAAGCCTCCTTGTCATGTTGAAAAAAGCTGAGGAAAATAAAGCTGACATTTTGAAGAAACATGTTCCCATCGGTCCGCCAGTCGAAGTTGGCAGTAACAACTGTTACAAACTCCTTTATCAATCAGATTTCGTTGTCGGCATCAGGAACAACCATCCAATGCCATTTTGGTCTTCAACAACGCTTGACAGTCAAACCAAATGGATGCACCAACTCGTAAGTCACTCAAATCCTCTCAAATTCAAATTGCTGATTATATGGTAAGACCAAGCTTTTCTTTACATACACAACATGGTATACCTTATTAGAAACAGTGTCTGTTGTCGAGTTATGGTAAGACGATTAGTCTCTTTGCTCTTCTCGATGACTTATTCTTCACTCTTCAGTACGACTGTTCCAAAGTGGAAAATAAAATTCTAAGGAAAATGCTAAGAAAACATTCATGAATCTTTCTGTTGAACGGTAACGTGCCATCAATTTATTTATGAAAAGATTTTTATAATTGTTTTTCGTTAATCATGACCCGATATTAGTTTCAATGTCCAAAATTTTCCGCCTTTTTTAGAACAGTTGACTGTTTATTCCAACGTGTTTTACCCTAAGCTTCTTATTCATGCCTGTGTTTGATAGTGTGTATTAACATTTGTTCAACATGTGTAAACGTATCACTTATTTCGCGACGCTTAGATGACACCGATACGAATTGGCTGGCAGCAATAGTTATTAACTGCCATCTTATGTTCGAGATGGTAGGTTTAAAACTCTGATCATATGTGGACAGCACAAGAAATAACACCTTCAACACAATATCTAAGACATCCACTACGAATTTTTACCAAATAAAGGTTCTTAGTTTAGTTCGACATAGAGTCAAATGGTAGATAGGAAGATTAATTTTCCTCTAGTCTTCCGATCGGAATGAAGATGATTGTCTTGATAATATGCATTCGAAATCCTTTTATCTGGGAACGTATACCCTAAACTGGTTGTGATGGTAAATCTTCAACTACCTCAGTTACAAAAGAAAGTTCTTACATTGATATTTCTAAGCTTGATTTAGTGTGACAGAGGATTACTAAACTGCTGCAAATGAGGAAATAGGAAGATTGTGTTGCGTCAATCTTTCAAGTGGGGTGAGTCAGTCAGCCTTCAAAATTATTCGTTTGAAATTCTAGCATTTACTTGGGATCGAATGCTGACCACTGGAATCGGTGAGAAATATGCAACTGCCTCAGAGATTAAACATAAGATTATAAGAACGAACTTTTTGGCCAACCCAATAAAGATGCACGCTGATATGACAAACAAAAAGCGATCTTTTTGACGTTCCTAATGCCATCGAACGATAATGATAGAATAAAATTTACGGCCAATTCAATATTTACTCGCTGAGAGTAATATCCTCACCTAATCATCATATGCCTTTTAGCATCTTAGACATTAGACATAGACCTTCCCAAGATTCGCCAGACTACCCACCCACAGGTTTCGTCATGTCAACTGATTTTCTGAGGTTCACACTTTCGCATATGATCTCTACAGAGCCACGTCGTGGATCGTAATGTCCAGCAATTGCCTGATATTCTTGCAGCATGACCAGCCCCTTGGCCATTTGAGTTTTTAATGTTTTACTGTTATATGACCCTGTTTGTTTTCTAATATAACGTGCTATTTTGTGATCTCCCCACATGATGTTAAGCATTGTTCTCTCCTTTATATGTTGCATGGTTCTCAGTTTGATAAACAACTTTAAAAATGAAAAATTTCGGTCCTCTGCCAAGCAGTATTTTTGAGAAATCAATCAATATCTAATGGTTCTTTCTCTCTTGAAATCCTATTTGGTTGGTAATCTTACTTATCGGAAAACATGATTGCCGACAAACATAAACAATTATAATCAACTTAAACAGTTGCTGCAGTCTCAAGTAAGATCCGGTATATTTAGACAAGATATGTTGTTTTTCCTATAAAGTATGTTAGAGGAATCCATGAATTCAGTTAGAGAAACATTTATTTGCAAATTTACAGAATGGCTCTTCTCCACTGAGGCAGATCAAATGTGTGTCTACAGACGCACGACTGTCCATTGAAAATTGGATTAATGGCTTCCAGCATGACCAGGACATTGGCTTCTTATACAATCTCGGTAAGTGCTGCAGCACCTTCCTTGTATTTTTACTTTATTTACTGGATAAGTACATCCATAGATATAGCAATGGTTTATGTTCAATATGAGCATGTTTATTTGAGTGTTTGTACGCACTAACTGAAGCTCTATAGAGAGCGAGAAATAATGATTCAAGTTTATGTTGTCGCAGAAATAAAAGCCTGTGCGGGGTGTTTAAAACATAACGACTTCAGGATAAAAGCCTTAACGAAGGTAAGGATGTATCAATCATTAAATAAAATGGCATACATCGGGGTGTGGCGGATAAGACGTAAAGAATATCCGGTCTGTACACCATCAGAAAAATGTTCAAAAGTAATCTCACTCGATGCAGATGCCTCACCTAAATGAAACCACTACTGGAAGGAAAAAAACATGATCTAGAATTGTAAGTTAAACATTACGTTCTCTTGTGACAGGATGTCCACAGGCAAGACCAGCCACTCCCTGAAAATGAGATTTTTATTGCTTGAGACAGTTGCCATTGGTAAAGAAAGTTTCAAATCAGGCATGTGTGGAGAACGATGGAGCAAATCAACTTATATGGAATTAAGTTATAATAATAGACAGACAAAAACAGAGAAGAATAAAATTGGTAAAGGAACCAGCATGAATACTATGTTCTAACCATTCGATTTGAAGTTCCAAAGACATGGCAGAAAAGAATTTTGTTGAAATTCGCCAAGTTCACTGTAAGGGTGAGGGCTCAACGCGTGGATCAGATGGGGTCAGTCAGTTCAAAGGGTTTGCAGGCAGACACACCATATATGACGGGGACGGGAATGGAAGACCTGTTAAATTCTGTATTGGTGTTTATGATTGGTTCATGTAAAGTACTGTCTAGAAAGTTTTGATCATAAACCTCATTTCCAAATGAACACTTGATATTTATAATGTTTAATTGATAATGATTCAAAGCCAGGTGTACGAAGTGGGGGGGAAACCGTGTAAAGCCAACTTCCAAAAACTGCATTAAAAAATTCTACCTTTTAGCAGGGTTCGAAAACTGACCTCTGTCATGGGTGGAAAATATTCGAGTTAACGATTGCTGACAGAAAAAATGGCCAGTATTATCTCTAGGCACCAAGTATAGATAAAATGAAATGTTGGTATTTCAGATTCTGCAAGTACACAAATGTACTGGATGCTATAAGAGCAGGATGATTGTATTATGACAAGTCTCAAAGTAAATAAATACACTTTAGATTAATGTCTGCATTGCACCTGGAAATCGTTGATTATCGTTCAGTGATTTTTTTGAATACTTCTCGTCACATCTTTAACAGGAATATCACAGCTCTGAGTATCAAAGCTCCATACTGATGTTGAATTTTTTAGTTTGTCCAAATTAGACTAGATTGATTCTTAAGCGGGGCAGGGGTTCGTAAGGGTGGGGGGTTCAGGTTGTCCACGAGGGAATAAGGCTATTAGGTAAAATAAATTCCAAATGATGTTCCTAATTATTTTCGCTTGCTTTCTTTGAGTAACAAATGCACAGCAGCAGCTGTGCAATTATATAATGAAACAAATCCTCATCGTAAAGCTGTCTAATTATGTGCAAAATAAAATAATTATTTGAAGTTATTCTTTGTTGCATCTTGCTCAAATAGAAAAAAAAGGAAAAGTGGTAAAAATAGACAAAAGTGGAGAACGATCTGATAAAGTTGGGAAACACTGGACAAGACTATAGATATTGAAAAAGAAGACAATTCAGTACCTTCCTGAAAAATGTTTCATTTGAGTTACATAAAAGACTTCTCGAACTGATTTCTCGTTCCGTCTGTGTGCGCAGACGATTCCTGCGAAGGTGGCAAAAAGAGAAATATATAGAATGTAGCCAAATGTTGGAAAAACGAGAAACCGTCTCATATAAAGAGGAGAGGAAAGACGAATAGTTGAAGATGAGGTGACAGCATAGAAAAAAGTTTGGCATTCCGATGATATTTGTATGATGAAAAATTCATCATGTGAGAGAATTACAGAAGAAATTATTGAACTGTTTTCCAGAACAGCGAGCGACATTATCTCTCAACTCCAATATTCCGTGTTTTTATGTTTGTTTTCTTGATTGTTTCGAAGTTTTGGCATCCACCTGTTTTACTCTTGACTTTCACTGGTACCAACCAATTTTGCAGACTTACTGGATGCACCTGAAACATATTTGTCATCAATTACCGTGCCAATGTTCAACGAATTCAGAAACGGTAAGCCTTACCTTTACATCAAGAATAATCATGCGGCCCTGTCCCCAAAAAACCTTTGTATATAAACTAGACCAGCTAATCTGCCCACACAAGTGAGACAATCAGAATAAGGTTGAATATTTAAAAGATGCTGTGTTCAATCAGATATAGTTTTACGATAAGATTTTAATGGACGCAACTTTATGACAGAATTTTAGAAATCATTTTACTATAGAATTTTACTGAAAACGATTTTACTACAGAAATATGATTCAAATTATTTAAATACTAACTGAACCCCTGATTGTACACGTTGGGTTTATTAAACAAATACCTAAGCAGAGTTAAAGTATTTGTGACCAGACACGGTATCAATATTCAATGAAATCAAAAACAGTAAGTGTTGCGTTTGCTTTAGAATAAGCATGCTAATCTCTCTTCAAAAATGATTGGTGTATAAAAAAAAACGACCAGCTAATTTGTCCACACATCTCACAACAATTAGAATAAGGATAATCTTTAAAAAGAGAGTTAGTCTAGTTTATTGATGATTTAAATATAACTGGTCACTTTATCGTAGTTTTTATGATAATATTGTGTGGCAGTTTTTTTCAGGCAAAACAAATGTTTTCTTCGATTGGTGTTTTTAACGCGATGCTTCAAACAGTTGAGTAAACCTAAAAATATAATTCTATGTATCATATCAAGAATGTTTGCTTCGATTCCTTTATTATTCTTCTGATTTTCAATGCATTTCAATAGTACAATCATTTAAAATGCATTTCTCAAGTAAAATCATTAACATTTCATTTCTATTGTAAAGTATGCATTCACATAATATTTTAAAATACCCTTTCTTATCAGTAACCCTAACATTAATTCTTGATCACTGACACTTCACTTTTTGTCTGATTTTCGGTACATTTCTATAGTGAAAAGGAAATTATAATACAGTTATGTAAAATAAATTTCGATGCTCTTCTGTTGGAATCTTTAGAAATGCATTTACATTAATAGCCAAATTCTGTCAGCTATGTTGGTATTGATTCCTGACCACTGACAATTCTTTTCTTCCTACTGCTCAATGCCATTCTATAGTAAAAAATAATAATTTACATTGCAGTTATAAGAACGAAATTTGCAATGTTTTCTATATTCAAATAATTAACAATGCGTTTACATTAATAGCCCAACTGTGTCAGTTATGCTTGCATAAATTCCTGATCACTGACAATCCCCCTTTTTCGTAATTGCCAATATAAAACATAAAGACTGAGTGCCGGAACTTTCTCAAGAATATTTCAAGTCAAAAATTGCATAATCCGGAATTTAGTTATTATTTTTGTGCCTTTCCTCGTAGATATTTAGTCTCTTTGAGGCAGAAAATGTCTGTGACGAGGCAGTCGTAGTTGCGATAAAGTCAGTTGGAATCGATCAGAAAAGCACGAAACTTTGCTTCCGTATATTAAGCTCTAAAAGGCGGACATGGTTATTGTCAAACTCTTGATATTGAGTTTTGTCTTTATTTCCGTTTGTCGCAACAATGACAATGACCTCACCAAAATCCAGTGCCGTCATGACGATTCGAATAGGAATTGCGTGCGCAGAAACTGAAGACGAATTCATTCTCTCAATCCAGGTCGAATTTATCATAGGGACTACTAATGAAGTGGGAATAATATTGTTTCTTGAAGAAGCAATTTTTTTTTTAAATTTGGTGAAAGGGGCTTTTTTTTACCTTTTGGGTGCCGTATCCTAGCGGGTTTATTAATAACATCTAGATTCTTCAGAGTAGATGTTTCTAGATACTGTTTAATCTATTTCAGATGGTTTCCAATAGAAAACGCCAGTGATGTCATAAATAGAATTTATTCTGACCATATTTGTTCTTCGGTGGATTATTTTTACATGACTTCAAATTTTGTCGATACGGTTGTTCAATTATTGACTGTGATGGATTAAATATCAATTTGACTTCTTCCTAAGGAATATGGAAATTTATGTGGCAGACATTGAAAGAGTATTCAAGATCCGCAACTGTCAACGTAATTGTTGGCCCTGTGTTTGATAATGACGGCGACGGCATTGTTGATACTTTTGATAGGTGAGTTCTTCTAACGTGATCACTGATCCGTTATCTTATCTCCATTTGTGTAAAACTTTGCAGTCTTATCAGATTCTGAAGTCTTTAAAAGAAGCTAGTGATGTGTATCCGCATAGATAACTTTTTGGTACTTGTAAATATCTCCCACACACTCTACTGAAATTAGCGTAAGTTCCCAGAACTAAGCAATGTTGACACTGCTATGTTAGGCTGAGTCGTGGGGGTGGTGGAAGGTACAGGAGCCTAGGATGTAGGGGAGAATGGAAGGGGTGAGCGCTGCCTCTATAATGGCTTGCTGCAAAACACGCTAGGCGCTAATTTGGGCTATACATACATGAGGAAAATTTCTTGGAATTTGAATGTTAAAATTAAATTTTTTACTTAAAATTCAACATATTTTTCCCCAAAGACACTTACGGATTTAGAATTTTACGAGTGATACTATTTAGTTTGATTATTTGCCTTGCTGGGGTTAATAGTTACCGAGATAGTCAGGAGATTAATCTAAGCCTATTAAATATCTAGTACAGCAGATTTTCGCACGAGTATTAAGGAGCAGACTGAAAGCTCCAACCAAGGATCAACTTTTTTTGCCGTTTATATTGGGGAAGTCTCAACTCAAAGTCAAGTAGACTTTGAGACATTGGCTTTAGAGTTATTTCTTCATTTCACTCACTTGCATAATAGCTTGCAAAAAGGCAACATTATAATAGATATCCCTAGACAGTCTGCCAAACACGATATTTCTCTTGCTGTTACATAATTACGACATGAAAGCAGTTAAAGATTTCTAAAAATTCTTCTATTGATTCATTTTACTGGCTTGTCAAAATGTGCTAATTGATGTATATTCGTTTGCTCGTCTGTCTTGTCTTGTTTTCCAGAACGTTTCGATCGCTGTACTCTCTGCTATATTTTAGAACGGGGAACGGGAGTCTTTTTGCTCCTGTGGACCGGATTGCTAGTTTGTGAGTGAATAGTGGGCCAGATGAATGCTATGAAATATGGGAATTACCCATCTAAATAGATCTAGCTATATTTTGCCTCAAATCAATGGATAACGCGTTCTACCAAATCATTTGTGCTTAACAAAGGGATCCAATTAGTAATCAAAGAACACGATTTCGTTGCAGTTTGTTTCAATCAAGGAATCTTTTGAATCCCTGAAAAATGACAAAGAGTCTTTAAATCCTAAAAGTAAACATAGTATCCCAATATTTGATCGTGGGTCGGGCAAAATCCCTCTGCGAGTTGAATGTGGTCTGCGGGTCGTAGGTTGCCTAATCCTGTTTTAGTCTATTCTCCCGAGCTCCCACGAGAACTGAGTGGGACACAATCTCCGTTTAATACGGGGATATCACTTACGCGAACGTGTGAGCAGGTTATCAGCAAAACCTCTCTTTATTCCTTGCAACTATTGTCACAAAGATGTAAGAGCGCTGGTCTTTAGGTCTCAGGACGAATCCTGAGCCCTTGGGACTTGACTACACAGAGCAGCACCACACCCCATGAGGTAGAATTCCAATCGGCCATGGCATCCCATCTGCATCCGTATGTCTTGAGTGGTCGTGTGAATGACGCAATTATTTAATCCTGTTTTAGAATATCCCAAACTTGCTTTAAAGGCACATGAGCTTCTCCTTTCGTACACGACAAATCCCATTCTTTTCCCTGCGAGCTCTTGGAACTTTTCTCCACCTGATCTATGCTCTTAATTCGTACACTGAGCGAATTTCACTGAGGCTATTTTCTTCGTGTTCAAAAGAAACACTTTGCTTTTGTAGGCTGTCAGGCGTGGTGGGTAAAGCGTCATATTCATCAACTCCATCGGTGGTTTTCATATGTGATTGATATCTATGAAGAGATTCGAAACTTATGTCAACGAATTTTCTATCTGTTCAAGGTTCGAACTCTTCAATAATTAGACATTTATGAAGAAGACCAGACATTGAAAAATCAATATCTGAAATGCTGGTTATAACCCTTGAATATCGTAAAAAGCAAACTTTGCAGTTTCGTCCCCAAAGAAGACTTCAACAGCTCATTAACTGAGACCAAACTCAGTCTAGCACATGTACACAAATGAATGGATACTTAGCTAGTATCAAACTCACTTAAATAGTAATGAACTTAGAGAGAGAGGGGGAGAGGGAGAGAGAGAGAGTCCATTTCTTACGGTAGAATTAAAACATAAGATAAAAAAGTGAACTTATCTGAGCTGGATCGGGATCTTTTTTGGTTGAAGGCAGATTCTTTTAACATTGATTGTTTTGAAAGAATTGAACTGTTTGTCTTTTTGTTAAAAATATAAGCAGCACTCACAACATGGATCCCAAGAGATCACATGCGTATCCGAGGCCGATAGAATACAAGATGGAGAGACGAACTATATAAGTTCAGAAACTATTGGCTCAACGACGCCTACGATAGAGAGGTCTGACGAATCCTGGGGAAGGTCTATCTCCAACGACAGACGATTAGAAAAAAACTGATGATGATGATGATGATGATGATGATGATGATGAAGAATTTCGAGACCCACTTGCAAACCATTCGCCCCACGATTAAGGGTATATGAATAATTTACTTGGTCAAGTCTTGTCCTGAGCAACGTTCAGTTAAAATTGAACTCTTTACTAATGAAAGGGGATAAGTTTCCGGCTCCCATTGAGAATCGAATTCACTAATGTTCAATTAACCTGCGGGACACCCATTTAGTTACAGCATCACCCATAAATCAGTACACCTCTCTCAGTTTTGTTTTGTTTTTATGGAAAGTTATTCTCATTCTCTACGGGACATAGCAAGACTTCATCATCCCTAGTGGAATATCACATTCAAAACGGATATTATCAAGTATTATTTATGACCAAACTCTAAGGCATTGAAACTCCGTTGCCACAAAAGGGATTATCCTGACGGCCAAAAATGAGTAAACCGCAACGAAAAAATATGTTTGGAAACGCTGTATTTACTAATACTAATTTAGTCTGGCACAGAGCCACATTACGAGCATCGAATTCGCTACAACAACAAATTGGTTCAAACATCTCCCTATGGTAGGCACCCACCTAAAAAGATGATTATTAAGCGCAGATGTCTGTATTGTTGCATATCAAGGTGACTCAGAGGAACATTGAATGTTATTAAAAAATGTCACTTAGTCTGGTCTATCTTGCCATTTTTATCTAAATTTATAGACTTGAATCGTGGTTTTTATGGAGCTTAGCCATAGGCTCTTTATGATTAGTGGTATGTTTTACTGAACCGAGAAATCGTGACCATTACGAGAGATTACGAGATTTCTGGCCAATTAAGTATCTATGGAGCTCAGTGCAGAATAGAAATCCATAGCTCCACAGAGAATTGAAATATTCTTACTATCATGGAACTCGTTATTGAATCTTGCTACTTACGCCAGAGAAGAATATTGATTGATATATATATATATATATATATATATATATATATATATATATATATATATATATATATATTGATAAACTCGCTATAGTTGGACTCATTGTTTCAGTGTCTTTACATTATTTCAAAAAAGTGAATTAAGTAAACGCTTACAAATCGTATATTTATTTCTAATTATTCTTCGTTGCATGAGTCATTACCACGTCTCGTTTTGAAGGTCATTTTAACGTAAAAATTGTGATGCAACAAATTAAAAAAAAGAAATCTGATTAAGAATAGAACCAGACATGATAATGACGTGTGCAAAAAAGAATAATTAGAAACAATAAACGTTCGCTTAAAACGCTCGTTCAAAGTGAACAATCCGAACGGCATGAAAATAAGGGTATTCGTACGTAAGGGTATGAGAAAGGGGTTTGGTCAACAGTGGGCTTATAACAGCTGATACTCTATGAGATCCACAAAAGAAGAAATCAAGCGAAGAATCACACAAGGATGGCAAGCCTTTGGTAGAGCAAGCTCAACCTTCAAAAACAAGAAGATCCCATTAATCCTAAAAAGAAGGATGTACAACCAATTTATCCTCCCAATAGTCACTTATGGAGCTGAAACATGGAACCTAACCAAGAGACAGCTCCGCAAATTGAGAACCATGCAACGTGCACATGAAAGAATTATGCTAGGCCTTACATGGAGAGACCACGAGACATCACAGTACAGGATCCAGGTACATCATAGAATCCATTAAAAATCTCAAATGGCAATGGGCTGGCCATGTTGCAAGAATGGTAGACAACCGATGGACATCGTGACTCACAACATGGATACCCTGAGATCACATGCGCAACCGAGACTGGCAGGGTATTAGATGGAGAGGCGAGCTAAACGAATTCCGAAAGTACTGGCTCCGCGATGCCCAAGGTAGAGAAGTGTGGTGGATCCTGAGGAAGGTCTATGTCCAACGATGGACGTTAAAAGAATGATGATGATGATGATGATGATGATGATGATGTAGTAGTAGTAGTAGTAGTAGTAGTAGTAGTAGTAGTAGTAGTAGTAGTAGTAGTAGGCTCCATAGGCTAAGCCAATACTTCATATTTCATATTAAACACATTTAAGCTTCATTTCATGTCATAAAATAGAAATTATTGGAATTGTCAAAATAACCACAACTTCAGCTGAGCGTAAAGCTACGTCATATAAGATTATCCAATCAGAATTAGGCATTCTGAAAAAAAAAGTTGCGTAGAATTCCAGCCACTAATGTAACACGTTTGCTTGTAAATGTAGTTGGCTTTCAGACGTGGTAAATGTACTTGGTAAATACATTTACCATGTTTCAAATCGTAAATGTATTTTGCTTCTTACAACTCGGCAATGATAGATGCAAGCATCCTTTTCAAGAGAGTTAATTTGCTAAGTTTTTACATTCGAAATAATTCGGCTAAAAGATCCGAAATGTGCGCTTAAACATTTATACTACAACATTGTAGGGAAGCAGACTCGTACGATGAAAAATAAAATAGTTTTAAAATCGAACATGGAATTTTACTTACATTTATAGTTCGATACTCTTAATTCCATTTCTATTATTCAAAGAATACGGCTAGATTGAGATAGAAATGAAATCCTGAATCATTTTCAGACAAAAAAGAATGCATTTGCTTAGATTTCTTTTTAATCATTTTTATTCTTCACTGGAAAATGTGAAACGTAAAATCAGGACATTTTTTTTTCAATTAATGATTTAGTTTTTGACAGTACCCAAGTCCGCCTCACTTACCGACTGTCTCGGTATCGATATTTCAAGACTTAACCAAGACTAATCCATAATACAACGAGAAGGCATTAGACAAGAAATGTCATTGTTTACGCCTTGATTGTCTTCCTTGGTTGTCTGTCTTGCTATGGTGTTGGACTTCTGAATCAGTTGTGATGATTTCATCGTCAATCTTTTTTCAAGATGACAGCTAGAAGTTTTTGTGCTGGGGTGATCAATTATAAATTAGAAAAGGGTTTGATGTATGAATAAATTACTTCTCTAGCCTTTTGTTGGATAATCTATTAAAAAAGCCAGGATTTAAAAAAAACAACATGAGTGGACACAAACTAAGGGATTGATTTAGCATAAAATTACATCACAAATTGACCCCCATCCCCCCAAAAAACCTACGAGGGGGTAAAAAAAAAAGTTTTTTCAAAACACAATAAGGAGTAAATGTTTACATTTTCATCCCTCTAGCTCCATTGGTACGGTCTGTATGCGTGATATATATAAACATATTTAGGTAGCCAGTCAGCTTTACCAGCTTAGAAACAGAAAAAATCTATGTTAACAGTTATGATGGACTGTTTTTAATAAATTGCCTAGGTTGTATTTCTACACACGCTCCCATTGGCTTGTGAGATCGACATTAACCCTTGCACCGAATGAACTACCACAATTGCTCTGGCAAAAGGGAAGCATTGTATAGCTTCGAAGAATTATTTACATTATTGCCAAAGAATAGAATATGGTTTTATATTATATCCGATTTTTTTTAACTTCTTTGCCCCTTGTAGTCAAAAAAAGTTCCGCTTCAATCAAGCGAAAAACTAGTTTTACGATAGTCAAAAATAAATTTCCGGTTTCCAACGGATCGAAAAAAATCGATCAAAACCCAAAATAATTCATGAATAGTCGGGTCTTCCGTATCTTCCAGCAGCCTAAAATCCACTTCTTCGTTTCGCGTCAGATGCAGTGTTTTTTTTTGGGGGGGGATAGAAACACTCTACTTTCACATTGCAGAGGAAACTTATACTGGGATCTATAGGTATACCCCCGCTCCGCACACACACAAACACCAAAGCAATCTTTTTACCTCATAATCTACTCGTTTACTCAAAAAACATTGACATCATCAAGAGTAACCTCATGCAGGAAGTCTCCGATGAGTTTTGATTTAATTTAATGTATCTATACAAGAGAGTTTTCAAGAGATGGATAGACATAGTAAAAAACAAGACTGACTGCTGCATGGTCGAACTCCACTCCATTTTTATTTTTTATTCCGACTGAAGATGATTACTGCATCTTTTTTATTGCACAAAATTATGAAAGTATAACTTTTTCAGTATGAATTTATTTTTTATTAGAATGAAATAAGCCCTTGCATAAAATAAATTTCGTTTATATGTACGATTCGTCAGTTTGGCTCAATCATGAGGTGAATGTTAATTCTATAGATGCAATTTTTATAAAAATGAAATAAGCCATTGTGTATTTCAAACATAAATATTGGTTGATTTGTAAGACTTTTCAATTTAGCACATTTGGTAAGAGACATGATTATCGATCAGTTTGTGGTGACGAGAGGGGAAAGTCAATTTTTACTATCCTAGATTTGGTGAGAATTGTTCTTGTTATTCTTGTTACAATAGAACAACAAAGGCCAGGTTTGAACCGAAGTTTGACAAAACTTCAATCCCAGAAGGGTTGAATCCCAGACTTGGAAAATACTGCCGTGGTAGTCAAGTTATCCTTGTACCATACTAAGCTAGACTGAGAAAATACCCAGTGTGAGTTTGCGCATGCGTGTGCGAATATGAAATTCCAAAGATTTGTCTCTTGTGTGCCGATTCAATATCAGCAAAAACGGTCGAATGAAAATACAACTTGGCAGGTATTTCCTTCCTTCTCCCACGAGATTTTGTTTCGCTTAAGCGACAAAAGAGAATAGCGTCCAGCCATACCAATGTATTATTCATCTCTCTTCACCCTGCCGTCTTTCCTCTCTCCGTTTTTCTCGACCCTGCCGTCGGCAATGGACTGATTCCGTCTGATTGAATTCTCATGAAAAAATCGGTGCAGGCATTTTTAGAAGTCAACTTTTTATTTCGTGCACTGGATGTCCGTTTTTTACCTCCAGGTTTTGAAGATAGGTGAAGAAAAGGGAAATCACCAATCTTGCTCTTGAGGTTTATAGGTATTTATTTAGCTGTGTCTGGGACAGAGCCAACCCTGAGGATCGAATTAAATACACAATAGTAATGGTCAGCAAGACTGACTCGATAACCTAGAACCTCACGGCAAGGTCTCTTACTGTTGATATTAGAATATCTTTTTTTCTTATTAATTTCGTCTAATTTCCTCGTCTTTGTAATTTTTTTAATTACAACGTTCCAGCCGCGGAACCCGGTTTTCCTGTCTGTTGAATTTTGGAACATCGACACTTTCACAGAAGGGGCCATGAACTCCCTCTCTCCTATAAATCACACCCGGTGTTTATGCCTGTGGGTTCTTGAATATATTACACTACCTCAAAAATATGAATAACTTATTTATTTTATAACTTATTTCACTTTTTTGAAAGGAAATTTCTAAAAACATTGATATAAACAATGTTTCCAGGCACACTTTTAAAACGAAAATTGTAAAAATTAATCATTAGTATACCAAGTGTTTTTTCTCAGTCCTTTAATTTTGATTGGAGGGTTCATACCGTCCGGGTGCTTATATCGCCTTATTCCTAATACCGGCGACCTAAAGTTTTGAGAGTTTAAGGACTAGGGACTTTTGAATAAATCAATTTATTCACGATGCGAGTCGACGGGGTCTTATTTAACAGGGGTATTCGGATCTCTGAATTCACAACGATTAACAGAGATCGCATGCTTAAATTCATTCAACAAGAATCGGTAAACGGTAATAATTCCTTTCTTTAAAGGTAAGTGTTGCGGCATTACAAAGCGTAACTTCAGAAATTCCTATTTGTCGTCTCCAACCGCTAATCATATATTGTATTTGTGTTGATATTTTTTCTTGAAGGCTTTCACCCAAAATCATAAAATCGCCTTTTTTAATATATGTTGACGCTAATAGCGGCATAATTTAGTAGAGGTAACGGCGTGAATATTTTTTAAAAGGCTATTTTTTAAATTTGGATTTAAAAAAAAAACATTAACAACAGAGGCCAGGTTTGAACCGAAGTTTGACAAAACCTCAATCTGAGAAGGATTAAATCCCAGACTTGGAAAATACTGCCGTAGTCAAGTTATCCTTGTACCATACTAAGCTAGGCTGGGTACTAATTTTAGTCAACGAATTCAATTTTTGAATTTACGCTTATCTTATTGATAATGGTGGAACATCATCATCATCCCCAACAGTCTTTTATCATCCATCGTTGGACATAGACTTTTTCCAGGATTCACCACATCTCTCAATCGTGAGCTTCGTGGAGCCAATATTTTCTAAACTTGTTCAGTTCGTCTCTCCATCTTGTTTTCTGCCGGCCTTGGTACAGCATTTGATCACTGGGATCCATGTTGTGAGTCGTGATGTCCATCAGTTGTCTGACATTCTTGCAAAATGGCCAGCCCATTGTCATTTGAGTTTTCTAATGGTTTCTATGATATCTCAGACTCCTGTTTGTCCCTAATATAATGAGCTGTCTTGTGATCTCTCCATGTGAAGTTGAGCATGATTCTCTCTTGTGCACGTTGCATACTTCTCAATTTGCGGGTCTGTCTCTTGGTTAGGTTCCATGTTTCAGCTCCATAGATGACTACTGGATAGAGGAGATGTTATTGCGTAATGATTAGAGATGAGAGACACTAAGCAAGCGATCACAGTAAATCGTTGCCATCATAAACATCACAATATTCCCGTAAAATAAGACGCCTTGACGGGTAGCTCGAATAAATTTATCCAATCAAATGTTACAAGTCCTCAAACTCCCAAAACTTTATGTGACCAATATCATTGAACTGACTGGTCGAAATAATAACACCCTCCATTAAAAGTGTTTTTGTATCAGCCTCATTCTTAAATGAGAGATCAACAAAACTGAAATCAATACTGCCACCCAGCAGTGTTTGCACTTGATATTCGTATTCTAATATATGAAATTATAGGTTTGAAGAGACTTTTGATATTCATATATTGTCACAAACTGAGTTTATGATAAGTTGGCCAATAAATGCTTCTGATGCAGTAAATATTCTTGGTGCAGCTTTTCATTCCGATTTAGTGGGTTGTCCATCGAAGCTATACGTTAATTAATATTATTACAGGGAGGGACTTTGTACCACATGCTGAAGGGTATTGCCTTTTACTTGAAGTTAATAATATCAGGGATATATATATATATATATATATATATATATATATATATATATATATATATATATATATATATATATATATATATATATATATGAATAGGTTTGTCTCTAGAAGAAATATTCCTAAGGAGTTGAGGAGACGAAAACCTTCATAGTAAGACCACACCTCCCTTAAAGTGCATGTGTTTCAAATGTATATTGTTGTTTGTTTTTTTTTTATAAAGACGTTTTCTTCTTCTTAAACAAATGAAGAATAGAAGTTTTTGAGCGGAGTCCTTAAACTTAGTAATGATGATGCTAATCCCGAAGCCCTCCCCCTTATAGAGCAATGGAGGTGCTACTCCATAGTCAGAATAAGTTTGTTTATGCTGCACCCCACCCGAACATGAGACTGCGACAAAAGAACAAATACTACACTCGCATCCCAACGTGACGGTCAGGTAGCCTCGATACATCTCTTCACGCTCTACGTTAGCCATGTTTTGTTAATCTATTTGCCATCGATGTATTCCTTATAGTCCAGTCAGAATAAAAAACGTTTTACCCAGACGTCTAAAATGTAAAGCTTGATTTGGTACAATTAGAAGCGCAATTTTATAAAGATTAATATACTAAAGATACACTGCGAAGTAGGTATAAATCTTTCATTTCTAAACACCACTTAGATATGCATAAGATTTTCTCGAATTTTACACTTAATATCATGGGGGAAAAATAACATAAAATAATATATTGAACCAAGTGACGTGATTGCATACATTCTGGAAAACGTTGGATGTGTTCAAAAATGTTTATGGTAGTATTGAAAACGTAAGATTTCATATCTGAAGTTAAATATCATGAAATTAGGAAATTAATCCACGAATATCGATATCCCCGTTGGAAATCTATGGAATTAAAAGTGTTGATAAAATACACATAATACGCGTGGCGTTGTTTCTATTAAACATCGATTCATTCATTAAAGACGCCCATCCCCAAATCCACTATCTGAGTGTCTGCAATATATTGACTCGTGAGCAAAAAAAACATTAAAGCTAATGTATATCAACGGGAGTCGTAAGTTCAATCTCTGGGTCAGGTAGTGTCGGAATATCCACTGATATCAGTGGAGGCAGATCGACATCATCACGAAACCTGCTTATAAGTTGGGGAAGCGGTCTAATTGCTGACTAGACAATCACATTTTATTTTAATTTTCAACTATACATCTTTTTGCATGCAATATTTAGCTGACTCCCCACGAGGGTAGAATGTGGCATGGGGTCCACTTAACATGGGGGTTTGAACATGCGTACTAGTGGTCAAGGAAAAGGGTTGCGTAATCCCTGTGGCCAGCATCGTGAAGGTTTCAAGACTATTCCTTCTCTTCTGCTTATTATGCAATGGGGAGGTGCCGCTCTACGATTAGAATTCCCGGGACTAAGCTGGTCTTGTTTATACTGCATCCGATGACAAAGGAACAGGTACTGCACTAGCATCCCAACCTGAAGGTCGGGTTACTACGCTCTGATCCGATATATCATCTCTTGACACTCTGCAGTAGCAGTGTTTTGTAATTATATCCGCCATCAGCGTATTCCTCATAATCTACTCGAAAGAATTTTTCCCAGAAGTTTAGCATGTAAATCTAAATTTAGCACTATTAGAAGTGCAAGTTTATTTAGATTAACATAGTAAAATCCCACCGCAATCGATTTCGGAGGATAATTCTTATGGGTCGATAAGTAGAGGGCACTTTTTATTGAAAAAGTTTCAAAGTTAGTCTCGTAGGTTGGATGAGATTTCAAGCAGATTCATCCAAAACGTGAAAAAAAGTGTGAAAAGTTGCATACTAGTAATTTTTTATGCCTTCTCCCCGAAAAGGAAGAGACACACGATCTGAACAAAACAGCAGTCGCCATCTTCTTTTTAAAATGGCATCCATTAAAGAAAGAAAAATTTGCAATATAGATTTATCGAAATTTCGACCAGTATTGTTCAAAACGTAGAGAAAAAACAGCATGAAAAAATGCAAACTTTTTTACTTTACTTCATATAAAACCAGGATATGCACGATTGTTTTTCTCCTTTTGCAGTTATGCACCTGCACCTCCAGATGGGAAGTGAAAATCGCTTCTATTCCTAATAATCTGAGGATGGGTAACAACATCGAAATATTAACAAAATCATCCCCAATCCTTGTGAGAATTGAAAATTGATAATTTTGTCGGAATATTTTCCTTGTGTCTAGTACTTACCACTGACCCTTTTCTTTCCAGTTCAAATGCCTCAAAGCTGCAAGTTCCAAGTCACTTCTTCATTGTGCTGTCCAAATGTCGAGAAAAGCAGGACACTAGTTTAACCAAATGCTTAATAAACGATAAACTGGATATTTTATCATTTGTTCTCCCTCATCGAAGGAAAATTGACAATTGTATGGTAAGTGCTTTGCCCATTCGATCGATCATAGCAAAATCCATATTCCTGACTGACCAATACTTCCACGAATAGATTGTTGGAGTTTCTCCTTTAAATGACCCGGTCTTTTTCGTTAGTCTCCAATGCACTAATTATAGCTTTCACAGCACAACATATTTTTGTTCGCTAATTGAATATACATTTTTTAAAAAGGTAAGGTCATTTCGGCAACTTGACAATTATTATCTTATCAAGATGATAATCCAAGGGTAGGATTAGTGGTTAGAGATAGTAGGTCTGTCAGGGCAAAGGACAGTTTGTATTGGGGGGATTTTAACTTTTTTTTAATTACAAATACTAAGCAATCAAAAATACGATTTGTAATAGCTATAATTAGTTAGTGTAGTGGAGGTACCTAGTCATACACTTTTTTCAACTTAAATCTTAGGGGAGGTCATTTACATTTCTGGATAACTGGCAACCATTCTATTGTATTGTATCATTGTACGTAATTGAGATAAAATTAATCTTTTTTCCAATAGTCTCATTATATATTGTAAAAGTTCATATTTATCGAATAACAATGTTTCAGAAGCATTCAAGCAGCATAAACATTAATATTTTAATGGCAATTTTAAACAAAACATTGAAAAAGGATTTCCAGCGGATATTTTTTTATATAGAACCAAAAAGTATTCACTATATTTCAAATATAAAAAATACCATCGAAAATCTTTCAAAACAGGAAATATTTTAGTTTTATTGCATTTATTTTTTTTTTCCGATTCAGGGCCAATTTTCCATAAATGGTCAACAGCGTCAGATAAAATCTCAACTGATTTAATTTCTCAAGCACTTATATTACAATCATTTTGGCACGCAAGAGATATTTTATTGAGATTTCATAAAATTAAAAGAGTAGGTGTTTGTTGATTAATAAATATTTCTGTAAGTATTTCTATACTCATTTCAAGGAAAGTTAATTCGAAATTGAATAAGTACCGAAAATTCTGCCGAAGTCGGCCCATTAGTACAATTTAGGAAAAATTCTAAAATTTGTGTGAAAATGAGCTACCTTTTCCCTTGCGCAAATTTTCTTGGTTAACCGGTTCGCAAGTGTAGACAAGTTTTCAAACACTATTATCTCCAGGTTTATATTGTCTACACAAATAAAGTTAAGATAATTATTTTCTATAATCATTCTTATCAATAGCATCAATCCTATCATTCTTCTCAATGACAATATGATAGATTATCATTACAAAATTGATAGGCTGCAAGTTTCAGACATTTTATCGGCACATGTCTCTTTCTGTTAAAAGTCCGCGGTAGATGCTATTCACTATCTATTGTTTGCTATGTGCCTTTCGAGAACATCTTACACACCTGTTGTTAAAGACTCGTTTTATCCAATGAAAACATCAGAATTTCGATTTGCACTCGTTACCAAGCCATTTCATATCCCTGGACCCGGATGTACATTGATGTAGTTTGGAAAATTAATCGATTCTCATGAGTAACTTTTTTGTTCTGTTTACAGCTTCTGCAAGAAGCTTACAATATCGAAAAACATTAAAAAATATATGAGTACACGTCTTCAATGGATATGTTACAGACTACAATTCAAAAGTTGTAGTCTCCATGAACCTAATCTTCAGTTTTTCACGTATGAAGGGAATTTAGCCCACCTCTAAAAATGAAAATCCACTTTGTTAATAGCACTTCTGGTTACTATCTGAATGGTATTAAAATTTCCCATTATAAAGGAGGAACGTTATGATAGATCTAAGAAAAACACATTAGAAGTGTATTTCATCAGTTGATTAAAACAAACACGCGCTGACAGTGGATAAGGTATGGGACGGGTGGAAACTCTATAAATTTACCTCTGGGTGACTCCCCTGGTAAACCAATGTTTCGTGTAGAAAGAAAGCAATATATATTAAAAACCTAATCAATTATTTAATACTCTCTAAAACCGATTCCTCAGAGGTTAATCCTATTCTTGAAAGAATTTTACATCCCGACTTCATTTTTTTTTCTCATGACAGATAAATCTATTAGGACGGAATTGATATTTTTTAGTCAAAAACGCAAACCGCCATAATGAAAAATCCACTGTTAATTCGCAAGAAGATTTTTTTTACAACTAACTTAATCCTATTAATACAATTATAATCAAAATTAAATCTTCAAAGATGATATTTATATCCAGCAATACGATTTAAGAGCGTTAAAAAAAAGTTCATAGTACATGCTATCGATGAAGGTCCGGAGTATGGACAGAATCTGATTATAGGTTTTCGATGAGAAAAGCCTGACCATGAAGAAACATAATTCAGTCAATACAATCAGGTTTCGAGGGCCATAAAACCAGCAGGTGCAATATATGTATGTTTTTATTACGAGTTGCTTGAAAGAGAAGTAAGCCAGTGGGGAAAGAGAAGAGAGCAAAGTGGTGTGGAAAGGTTGGTAGATTCAGACGTGGGTGGATGGGTGTAGTTGAAAGTGACAGGCCTGGCTGCTGCAGGGGTCAGACTCCACTCCTACTTCTATTCCGACTCAATGAAAAACAAATGATAAGAATATTATAGTGGTGGGTATGAATGTATTTAATCATTAGAATAAAATAAGTCCCTGCGTATCTGTGAGATAATCATTTTGTAGATATGTAAGATTTGTCAATTTAGGTGAGTGGGTGGGAGACACGACTACCAATCAGTTGGTAGTGACTCATTGTAGATGTATGTTGATTTTCTATTCTCTTATATTAGGTGAGGGTTGTACTTGTCGTTCATATTACAGTAAAAAAACAAAAAAACAAAGTCAACGCCAGGTTTGGATAGGAGTCTGACAAAGGGGGAATATTAACATTTGGTATATATATATATATATATATATATATATATATATATATATATATATATATATATATATATATATATATATAAGAGATAGTTATTTACTAATCATAGCATAGTTTGGGCGAAAAGGCCACGAGAATCGGGCACCCAGTGAGGATATAATTCATTATGCTGTAGTAATGGTTTGCTCAACCATTTCGCCAACCATTACGCTACGACGAGGCTTCCCATTATACATAAACGCATGAAACATCTTCTGTACACACAATCTTGTCTCGCACACTGTGACTCCTGTAGTGATTTAGATTCTCGTTGGGTACCATATGCTCGTAGTCTTGTGCCAGACAACGTTAAGTTTTATAAATATCGATTTAGAGACAAATGTAGGCACCTCGCTGTGCAGTATTGGTTAGAGAGTGAATCTTTGAGACAATCACCAATGTTTCGTACTTTCTAAGTATCCCTTCAACCAAAAAGGTCCCAGTTCAACTCAGATAAGAACTGCTTTCAAGTTGCACTTTTTATCCTATTTCAAATTCTTCTGTGAGAACTGAATTCTTTCTTCCTTCCTCTCTCTCTCTCTCTCTCTCTCTCTCTCTCTCTCTCTCTCTCTCTCTCTCTCTCTCTCTCTCTCTCTCTCTCTCTCTCTCTCTAAAACACGCACTGAGAGAAAGAAAGATAATTGTAATATGTCACTAACTCCAGGTACATTGGATGCTAAAAGTCTAACGACGGACGATAAAAGACAGATGATGAAGAAGCTAAGTAAATTCCCATACATGTGTAGATATGTATTGTAGTACAGTAGCCTAGGGAGAAACTGTTAGAAATTTGAAAAAAATGTGAAAATCTGCATGTTAGTAGAATTATTTTATTTACATAAAAATAGGATGCAACCAATCTGACCGGTATTGCATCTTGATTGAAAATTCACACAAAAAATTACAATCTTTAAATCGGAAAAGTTGTTGATCATTCACGGACCCCCAAATGGTTTGGATGGTATGTAAAGCTATGTCACCGAAAAGACGGCGTAAAGTTAACTCAGAAGTCCTCAAATTGCAAATTTGACGCAACATAGAGCTGGGTTGGGAACTTCACCATAAAACATATTCCCAAGACCAGGCACCTTCGGACAATCACTTGTTTCATTCCATATAACACTCGGTGTTCAGTCCGTAATCCAACAAATCTCAAAATAGAAAAAAATTCTCAAAGAATTCATTGAATTCAAACTGGAATAGTTGTTTTATGGTGAAGTACACCATTTTACTGAGAGGTAGCGTAAAGCCAGTGGGAAAGTTTCATCTAACCATATAATGAGGTTCTTCGCCAATTTTCTGTTTATTTATTAATTTACTGATTTATTTGTTTGCTTGTTTGCGCTCAACAGGGATCATCTCATTGGTTAATTTACCTTCCTATTATGACATAACAATGAAAAGTACGTCAGAGAAACTCTTAAGAATACATGTCTGATGATCACACATCAAAACAACTTGAGCTGAGTTGAGACAGGAAAAAACTTAAAAATAGGATACTTGAATTATTAAAAACAAATTACTTAATAAAGTAGCTGTAGGTTCCTTAGCGCTGATCCACACATGAATGACTCCGTCATTTTGGACAGGGATGTAAATGTCTGATCAAATTAATGAAAGTCAGTGATTATACACATGGATTCAAGAGTATATTCTAATAACAAATGATAAAAACCTATCATCATCATCATCATCATCATCAGTCTTTTAGCGTCCGTCGTTGAACATAGACCTTCCCCGGGATTTGCCACACTTCTCTATCATGGGCGTCACGGAGCCAGTACTTCCTGAACTTGTCTAGCTCGTCTCTCCATCTAACATTTTGCCGGCCTCGGTTGCGCATTTTTTAAAAACAATCTAATTAACGTGAATTTATGCTTTGCTTAATCTATATGGCTGCATCTTACATTGCTCCGATTTACTTTCAAATTTCATATTCCTTTCTTTTGTCTTATGTAGAGCTACGCTGATTTTCTCGAAGAACATCTTGTCAGAATCCGTGACATAGAACGCTTGACCGGCCTCCTCTTCTTTGAACCCTATCAGGACCAT
>OY735204.1:72418876-72463876 GCA_963457665.1 Thysanoteuthis rhombus | reverse complement strand
TCTTTACGATTTAACAAGATTACCTGTGTTCCAGCCGAGAAATGCTCATCAAGCCCTTAATTGGGGTAAATCAATAATGACAAATCTTGTTATTTTTTATATGCAAATTAAAGATTAGTCTAAATTCTATTTTCTTTCTTTCTCAAGGGATTCTACCGTGCTTCTAATCTCATTGTCTGGATTTAGTCCTTCGCACTTCGCTTTGTCCCGGACGCCGGTTTTGGATAAAATACGCACCTGTGGGATCAAGAGCGGTCACATGAGACCCGTGTACCCATCCAACAAGTTTCCCAACGCTTACTCTATTGTAACTGTAAGTAATCATGCTTTTTCTGGTCATTTTTGCTCGATGCAAAAAAAAAAAACTACATTTTCTGTGGGAATTGTTGGGAGAAAAGAAGTAAAGCCGGTTGCTACATAGCCATGGTTACCAAAATGGGTGGGTGGGGAGTTTAACTCGATAGAAGTCTCTAGAGTGCAATCAACTGTCAGTCTCCCCTGTGATTGTAGGGAGTGGCCCCCCTCCCCATGGACAATTAGAAACCGTAAACCAAAATTATCAACATCAACATATGTTTCTTCAGCTTTTAAGTTCTTCTGGTTAGCTGGCTGGCTGGCTGGCTGGGTATGAACATCTCGTGCACACCAGCTGCACCAATGGAGCTAGAGGGCTGAGAAAATTACTATGTCTATAAAAAGAAGCTATTCTTTTTACCCCCTCCCATCTGAGTTTTTAGTGGGGTCTTCAATTTGCAATGTAGTTTTATGCTAAAATGATCCCTTAGTTTGTGTCCAGTAGCATCAACTCTTGTTTAATTGTTTTTGTTTGTTTTTTCTTGAATTCGGGCCTTTATTTGTGATTACTGTCCAGCAGAAGGCTAGGGAAGTAACTAATTCATTAATCCCCTCTTCTTTGCAATTTGTGATTGATCATCCCAACACAGCATGCTGCCAAAATATGCTGGTCACGAGAATTTTCTATTGGGAGTTTATTACAGTAGGTAAACATGTTATAAACATTTATGCAATTTCTTCGCTGTTTGTTTGCGCTCAAGAATCTCATTGATTAATTCCCCTTCCAATTATGATATAACAATGAAGATTACGTCATAGAAACTATTCGAGGCTTTATGTTTGATTACACATTAAAGAAACTTGAGTTGAGACTTTAAAAAACTGAAATTAGGATAACAGAATTATCAAAGATATAAATTTTCTTAATGAAATAGCTTTGGGCTCCTTAGCGCCGATCCATACATAAATAACCCCCTGTTTTTGTTTTTTTTTATATAGTTATATTCTACTATTGTTATAATGCTTCTATCAGAAACTGTCACTCAGTTTTTAAGTTGGTCTGGCTGGATAGATGACAATGTATCACGCATACAGGTCGTACCAATGGAGCAAGAGAGCTGAAAATTTATTCATTGACTCCTTGCTATGTCAACAAAAAAAAGTTTTGTTTTGTTTTACCTTCTCTCCCCTGCAGTTTTTATTGCAGGTTTGCTTTACAGTGTAAGTTTATACTAAATTGGTCCCTAGTCTGAGCCCGCTTGTTTGGGGGGGGGGGATTCAGACTCTTTAGTGATTACTGTCCGACAAAACGCCTGAGAAATAACTTATTCATTGATCAACCCTCCTTCCAACCTTTTAATTGATCACCCCAACACGACTTGCTGTCAAAAGACGTTGGTCACGTGACGGTTCCCATTAGGAGACTAACCAGACTTGTTCAATTATTAAACATTGTTGTTGATCTCTCATGCCTAATTTATAAATGAAAATTTATCATAGGAATTTAGGTAGGCATAGGAGAGAATGTATGAAAAGATTGTATATATAGGTTTTTGGTACTGCTCTTTGTTTCAAGTATCCGCTTGAGGTGATGGGATATATCACCCGCAGATAGGGGGACTTCTTTACTTTGTACAGCATGCAAATTAAAGATTAAGGCAACCAAATTTAAACCACGACATGCAAATTGAAAAATACGCCATGCAAATTTTTTTAAATATGGCGAACAGATTGAAAAATACGTTATGCAAATTACATAATACGACAAGCGAATTGAATCAGTGAACGTTATTAATCACATATATACAGTTACTGCTACAGTTGCTGCAAATGTTAATTTTCAAACGAGATTAGTTTTAACTTGTCTCTTCAAAAAATCATAGATCTTTTTTTGTCCCCACTAAAAGCTTATGTCCATAATTTCAAAGTACAGAAGCCCCTTCGCTAAAGACTAAATTGCACATTGTTTTTCTCCTCTAAAAAGACCAAAACTGTTGAATGAGTCTTTATTTTAGTATCTTACAAGAAAAAGGAAACCCTAAGCTTAGCCCTAGCCACTGACGAAATAAACATATTATTCTCACTGGTTATATAAAGATTCGTTCCAGTGGTTATTAACGAAAAAATCCCCAAATGCTATTGTAGCAAAATACATACGTAGTTACATCATGTTAGGAAGTCGAGGTAGTTGTGAAAAGATTACCAGAAGTAACCTTCGAAAATATCTTTAACACAGCAGGTAGTGGATGCTGTCTAAAGTAGAGTAGCCTCAAATCGACCTGCTGTTGGATTGATCTAGTATACATGTGTGTATATGAAAAATTAAACACATTGGCATAAACTTATTATGACTGCTTTGACAAGAGAGCTCTATACCCATCTCTCTCTCTCTCTCTCTCTCTCTCTCTCTCTCTCTCTCTCTCTCTCTCTCTCTCTAACAGCTGTTCCACGCTTGAGACTCTTTCATGATTAATTAGTTTAAATTGACATTATCACGCCTAGAGTTATTGCTGGAAACAACGTCCGAACAGTGAAACTACTTTGTATCAATAAAAACGATCAATGAAAACCTTGTCGAAACAAAACACCGGTTCATTTGGGTGAATTTATCTTCAGGCTGATTGTTACCTAGACTGTTCGTCCTTGGCCATTGATTGTTTTTTTATCTCTCGATCTCTCGTTGTATGAAAATAATAAAATATTAGCTTTCTGTCTTGTCTTGTTTCACTGCTTCTTTCGACAAAGACAACTGTCAAATCCGGTTTTTGTCAAACTTCTACTATTGAGTTTTTGTCTGAATTTTTAGATGAGGGAATATCATTATGTTGGGGTTTTGTCCTCATCATGGTCCTTTTTTTAACCTGAAGACGGTCGTAGGGTACAACGGCCGGAACGTTGTGTTAAAAAATGAACCAAGATGAGTAGGACAAGGGTCCAGAAAAAAACTTCACATACAACTATTTAGTTTTGACTTTATACAACAATGACAAATGACAATGACCAGACCAAAAAAAAACAGTCACATCATGCACGCATAACATAGTGACGCTCACAAAAATTGGTGACGAATTCACTCCCCCCTCTAAAGCCCAACTCAGGTCGACTGAAGTTTGCAAATCCCATTTACAGGATCTACTAACGAAGGTGTTGAAATGAAACGCATAGTTTTGGAATAATATTGTACGGAGAAATGAATTCTGTTTTGTTTATTTTTTAGATTTTGATGAAGAAAGGGAGTTTGACCCTAGTGCAGCCAAGCTTGTTTTATTATTGCTGTTGTTCTTTATGGTGTTTATTATTGCTTTATTATATCTTAGCTTTAGTAAAATGTAGTGATAAGTAGTAGCCTTACGCTGATTACGGCTTCAGCTGTCCCGGCTTGAACTCCACATTTTATATCACTACTATAATATATGTATATATATATATATATATGATTATACATTTTTATATACATGTATTTATTTATTAGAATTAAATAGGCCATTGAATATCTCTGTGATATTCTTTGTTTGCATCAAGGACTTGCCAATTTAGCTCAGTTAATAAGACCGCCAGGCTATCAGTCGGTCCAGAGTTCAAATCAAGGAAGGAGAATGCAAATTTTACAAACCAGTTTACACCAATCATTTTGTTGAGGATTGCTCTTGTTACGGTAGAAAAACAAAGTCAACTCCAGACTTTGTACAGGAGTTTGCGAAAAAAATCAATCAAATTACTTTTTTGCGTCATCGATTATTGATAACGAAAGTAGATTGATTTATGGATTGACCATTGTGCATGCCCAACCCCAAACCAGAAAGCCTCGAGGAGTGATCACTGCTTCTTCTCGGCCCAACTTGTTCAATTGTAACAAATTGACAATTCGAACGGATGATGTTTAATGGGCAATGTATCCTCTTGGACGTTTCTTTATGAAGCCTTGACGACCCCGAACCGAATCTGTAAAAAAAATAAGCCTTTGTACAGATAGACGCGACCACCTTACATCTTATTAGAAACCGAAAATCAGTCAACATCTACACATTCAACATCAATATAATTTTCTTCAGTTTTTCCAAGTTAGTCCAGTTTGCTAATTGGCTACAAGAAAAAAAATTGAACAATTATTCCTTATTACATTTAGAAAAAAACGGTTTCTTTGTGGGAAGAGTTGAATCCCCCGCGAAATATGTTTCTAGTTGAGAGTTCAATTTGCATTGTAAGTTTATGCTAAATTTATCCCTTAGTTTGAGTCCTTCAGAATCCACGATTGTAATTCGAAAATTTGGACTCTTCAGCGATCACTGCCTAACAGTAAGTAACAGATTCATCCCAATTTTAATTGATCACCTCCAACATGCCACGCTTCCAAAATGCGTTCGTCGTGTGACTGTTTCTATCGGGTGACTAACCATATTCTTCTCTCCACTTTTGCTCTCATCCACTAATATAATGAATCCTATTGTCCGCTGACATGTCTTGTGCCCTTGTCTTGTTGAAAGGTCATTTATTGAGCGACTAAACCTTCCCGTCCCCCATCTCTGACCCTTGAACCCTGTGCTCTTATTCTATCCAGTTGCGCGTTTAACCTTCAATTGATCCTACCAATCTTCTTCCGCAAAGCCAAGCCATTCGTACATACATATTCCAGTATATAAGACAGACATTTGATTTTTCTAAAAAACGATAGAAATATTACACTGCTTCCAATGTGCTGGTATTAAGACGAGGGGATTGTCTACCGAACCTCGATACTGACATTTATGGGGTTTGAATGAGTCGCAGAAATCGGTATCCTTTCAAATACCCTGGTTAGCCATTCGTCTTATAGTCGGGAATTTACGGTATTTCTATACTTCGCATTTACACTGTAGTATAAACAGACAAAGAAAGTCTCTTCCATTCAGAATTTTCAGAATAAACACTAAAAAATTTACAAAGTCTTCAACAATTCTTGTTCATCAAATATTGATTAGCTACAAGCTTTTATTTTTTCTGTTTTTTTCTTTGGCTTTATCTTTTGTTTTAAAATTGTCTGGTGATCAAGGATTTTTAAAGTGCATAATTAATTATATTTTCATAGTAATCTGATCTGTTTAGGACTTTCTTTGAATAACCATATCGGTCTACATATCTTGGTCATAAATATGAGATACACCGGGAGATCAAAAAAAGAGCTGGTCTTGGATTCCATCCAAGATGCTTGGATAGCTGAATTTATGCCAAAAATTTATTTGCAAAAGGGAGAGTGTATTCACTATAATAACTTCTAACATTGTTTGTCATTTTGGTTGATTCAAACAGACGTCTTTTTCGCTTGTTATAAGTACTAGGGCTTAGCCGGTTCCAAATGTGCATGTTTCGAAGAGACCGGGCTTTATTGTGTTTTGAACAACCTTTTATAATACCTGCTTGATTTCCGTCCATCGTACGAAATTGTGGCTTTGAACTATTCCGGTTACTTGTCTTCCGTGTAGCCAATATATATATTTTAGATCTAAATTTTGGTCTAAAAGATCCAATCTGTTTGTTATGTTGGTGTGAGGCAGCCCAACAGTATGCTGATGGTATTTGACAAATAGAAGGGGGAAAGAATTCAAAAGAAAAACAAGTTTTACATCTAAATAAAATTCATATAAGGAGGACAGACTTTATGCGTTTCATTGGTTCTACCAACCTTTTCAAACGCAGTCACAACCGTGCAGAAAACTGTAACTGTTCATATGTTTGAGCATGGAGAATGAAAGTAGGACAAGGATATTTTCGTTGAGTGTCTTCTAGATGTTTTGTAGGAGAGGAAGGAGGGGGATTATATCAGTATCAGTGAGACGAAGAGGGTCAGATAAGGAAGATCAACGAAGGCCTGTCATCATGATACTAAAATTTGAGATGTAACACTTGCTTGTTTGGTGGGTTTTTTCACCTTTGAACTGTCAAATTACCATCACCAAGATCTAATCTGTAAATTCAGCACTCGACACTGCATTGCCCAATGCGCTAACTAACGTGTCTTGAGAATTACAACCTGATACAACGGCCAGTTGTCAAGTAATTGCGGTGCATACAAACAGATGGGCAGATTTTTTCAATAATATGAATGAGGCTGCAGCCTAATGATAAAACGACATTTGTTTTGCACCAAAAATATTTGCATCTTGGCTCAATCTGCTTCTTTGTCATGACATTTAATTCAGTGGAGAACATTAATCAATAAGTAATAACAGAATTACTTTCATAGTGGACTCTTGCAACGATTGAGCGTTGTTTTATTCAGTCTCCCCAAAATTGATAATGCCTCCCCACAAAAAATCGAATGTACGTAGGTACATCTATTTGAAATGACATCCCATTATTACATGGTGAATATGCCAGTTAGCCTTGACAACGTAAATAGAATAAACAATTAAAGAAAATGAGCCTGCTACAGGAATAGACCAAGACAAGATTTAGGTACGACGCAGTTATTTGGGACTCGGACTTACCAGCTGGCCTTTTAGCTCAGTGATAAGAGCGCCCTCCTGTTTGACGCAGGTTCGATTCCGATTTCATTGAGAATGTGCGCGTATATATGTATATGTGCATGTGTGAATATATATATATATATGTGTGTGTGTGTGTGTGTGTATGTATGTATGTATATGTATGCCTGCGTGTATGTCTGTGTATGTGAAATGGTGTCAGCAAAAATGTGCTCTTAATTTATCAGCACATAGCAGTTATCAATTTGTTTCAAGTAAAAATATGTATTGGATCACTAGTCCCAAAGCAAGGGTGCAGGGATTCCCCCAAATGGGTGCTAGGTAGTCCAGGGATGGTTGGAATAAAACCATAAGGTAAAAATAAGTCATGATGGATGTTTTTAACTTTAGGCTACCTTAGTTCAAGGGGTGTTTGATACAAGAAAGAGTATAACGGTGCAAATTTTCTTTGCCCGTGTCGATAATTCATTTTTCTAATTTAGTTATTTGTCGTTGTTTTCAATTGGTTTTAATGACTTCGATGGAATATTTATTTTTTACCAAACGACGTCAACGTTCCCTGAACAGATTCTGAGGTAATTCTATTTTAATATATCTAGTAGCGACTATCGCGTGCTTTTTTTATAAAATTAAACTAATTCTTATTATAGAGCTGTCTGATTTTCTGCAAAAAAATAATTATTTGAAATTATTCTTCGTTGTGACTTACATGAATGGAAGGGCGAACTATCTTATTGACAAGAGTGGCGAATGACTTGTAAAAGTTTGGGAACCGCTGTCTGAGATATTCACGACTTCGGTTAGCACAATAGATATGTGTACTAAAATGTAACTAGTTGAAGTTAAAAAAATGTTGACAGGGTCAAAGGTGTATTTCACTTCTCCATACTTTTTTTTCGTCGTTTTAATGTGAATATATCGTCTTTTTTTTTATCTACGATTAACTTTTACTTTCAAAATGAAAAAAAAAGGTAAGAAGATTATTGGCCAATAAATCGCGTATATCTTTGTGAATACGTACAACTAAGAATGATCACTGACGTACTTACCTTTTTTTTTTTCAGGGTCTTTATCCCGAATCCCACGGAATGATATCGAAATACATGTACGATCCAGTCTTGAATGAAACCTTTAATATCAAAAAGAAAATCGAGGAGAATCAAACTTGGTGGGGAGGGGAACCGGTGAGTATTTATGTATTGTATTTTGGTTAACTTTTTAGATTTCAGTACGCGAAACAAATACATTTATCCCAGGAACATTATGACCCTACTTCAACAAATGACCTTCCTACTCACTGATCCCATAATAATTTTAATAGCATGGAATTTAGATCAGTGTTTTTCACAGAAAAGAATACAGAAAAATCCGTTCGTTTTGATCATTTTGGGTCAGTGTCTTTCAGATTACAATAACCGACTTATCTATCGAGTGTGATCACTGTAAATGAATTGTTTAGGACTGACTGATTTTTGATAACAATAAGCATTTGATATGATTATAATAAGCAGCTTTGTATGGGGCCCCAAAGCCAAACTGTCGACAAGGTCGGAATACACTTAACATCTAGACTGACATAAAAAAAAAGCTGAGCTTAGCAATCAACACACAAGAATCTACATGAATGAACAACAACATTGATATTATCATAATGTCATTCTTTCGCGACGTTGTTCACATTTTTTTATAAGAAACCGTCAACCAAAACTGTCACCAATACTGTCAACATATGTTTCTTCAGTTTTTAAGTGGGTCTGGCTTTGAAAAGTTGCATTCATCCAAATGATATTCCACTCCTTGTAAAGGGTGTCTCAGAATGGAACCTACTCTCTTATTGCAAGAAACGTCAAATCAGTGTACTATCAATATCTTTTCATAACTTTCCCACAAGAAGCCTACACGAAATCCAACTTTGGAGGTTGCGTATAATAAAACTGACTATTTTTGCAAGCAACATCAAATTAACGTACATTTAGAAACCGTCAAACAAAACTGTCAACATAGGTTTCTCTCAGTGTTTAAGCTGGTGCGGCTGGCAAGCTGGCGGGCAATACATGTACAATGCGCATATGCCGTGCCAATAGAGCTGGAGAGCTGGAAATTAAAATCTTTATTGTTTATTACAGCTTTTAGTGTGGGGCTCAGATTGCAATGTAAGTTTACGCTAAACTTTCGTTTTAGTTATTATTGCCTAACAAAATCATTATTTTTTATTGATTTCACTCTAGAAGCCTTCACGAACTTCAACCTAGTGAATTTGGTTTCTGAATATTTTGGTTTGTTTTTTGTTTTTTTTTTCATTTCTTCCGTCGTCAGACAACTCCATTAAATTCAGTCGGAAATGCAGCTGTCCTTTGGCCAAACCCAACAGGGCATTCCTATTATAATCCTTTATGATTGTCAAAAGATTCCCGGCGGAATCGGGTTCAGGAGAATTTCCTGGTCAAATTTTTAAAAAAAACAAAAATTTTTCTAACCTGTACGTGCCTTGAATGCAGCCAATTGATCCGTTTATTCACCAATGAATCAGCCATTAAAGGCAACCATAGTAGGCCAATATTATTGTTCATGCCCTACTTGCGTTGAAAACGTCAAACACAAACAAGATAACCATTTTCACGATTGTCACTTCCGTATTTCATCATCACGAGTAGCATGCACACTTCTTCTGAAACGGAACACGCAGCTGCAAAAGAAAGTCGATTTAATAGAAGACAATCTTTACAATAGGAAAGCAGCAGAAATGATTTCACTCTAGGAAAAACAGCATTGTATGTGATTTTATTGTTAAAAAAAAAAGTATTTGAAGTATCCACCTGCAAAAAAGTCTTTTTATCAGTTGGAACTCCTCATTTATCTTCTTGGATAATCACGTCAGTATTTTTGTATGGATAAGACAACTTATCCATGTTTTTTGTTTTTGTGTTTTCGGTTTGGTTTGTTTTTTCAGACTTGCTAAACTGATACAAAACATGAAAAATATAAATAAAGATAAGAATTTATTATCCAGCCAAACAGGTACCTATATCAGCAAACAGTACTAATTCGTTTAGTGCCCGTTATCACCTGCTTTCCTCTGCCTCTTTAATTGTAGATATGGGTGACTGCCGAGAAACAGAATAAAAGAACTGCTGCATATTTTTGGCCTGGCTCAGAAGCTTCAGTTAAAGGTAAATTTTTGTTTCTACTCGTTCTCCCTGTAACTGGCTGTTTCAATGGCAGGATTTCTTAAACAAATACATCAAGGCTTTTATTCACCAAATATTATTACATGTATACAATGACCCGGCAAATTCTGACGGTGGAGGTAAAAATGAAACAGTAGCCAGTTGGATTTTAGTGCCAACTGCATTTGAACCCGATGTATGTAGATAACATTTCGGTTATTCTTATCGTTGTGCACTGATTCTACCGTTACTCTTCCATTTCAATGTCTATCATCTGATCTAAGACTGCGTACACTGTTGATACATCAAAGCGACTCCCTTCACTTACGTACAACTTGACTAAACCCGTCCAAAATGAAGGGTTATTTATGTATGGATCGGAGTCTAAAGCTATTTTATCAGATATTTTTATTTAATAATTCAATTACCCTAATTTTTTTTCAAGTCTCAACCCACCCCAAGCTGTTTTAATGTGTGATCTGATATGTCTCAAAAGTTTCAATGACGTAATTATTATTGTTATATCATAACAGGCAGGTAAATTATATACGCTCATTATATGGTTAGACTTACTCTTCATGAGAATCTATAGACAAATATATGAAAGTTTCATGTGTATTTAAGAAATGAGTTGCAGCTGGGTATAGTATACAAGGCTGCATCAATACGTCACGTATCTACAAGCTGAATTCTGGTCTGAACTCTTCATTGTATAATGCTCGAACTGTCCAATTGATATTCGCCACCGAATTATGTGCATTGACAAAGAAAGAATTATGTTGGAAACTAAATATCAAGCGAAATGAATGTTTTTTTCATCGGACTTATTGATGTATCAACATACTTTAGGAACGGGTCGCATGTTAGGTGAAGTACACCCTGGAAATATGTCACAATTTATTTAAATACTATTTGTTTATGTAACCCGTCATATCACTGTACTTTATCCCTGATATTTCTGCCACAGGGTAATGAAATATTTCGATGCAAAAACTATTCCTGATTTATTAAGAATAAGAACTAAATATATCGCAAGGGAGGTTTCATTTTTATTTTATTCGAACTACACGGCTACGTAGCATTTATTTATCACCTGAAACAGTCTTTGTCATTCAACATCGAGATATTATAAAACTCTCAGTTGACTTTACTAACGTAATTAGTCAGACCTGGAATTTAAGATATCTAAATTTGAGTTATGAATAAGAATGAGAGTGAAAAGAGAAGATTGATTCAGTGACGTCTTGTCGTATCAACTCGCGTTTCTGGGTTCTCAGAATTTTTTTTTTTTTTTTTTTGTAAACATCTGTTCTGAAAAATATCGTTTTTATATAATAATAAGTGTACATATTTTATTTATTTTTCTTTTCGATGAAAATTACCTTGCAACTGGGGATACCATTAAAACAGTAAATTTGATAATACAACCATCAAACGAGAACATAAGACTTTTAAAAAGGCAGTTGATATTCCTTCATGCTTTTGAGGTATCCGTCCAATTATTTTATTTATGATTACGAATAGATTACAGTTGTCTACAGTGTTTCCATGACTGGGTGTTCTAGGGCATTCTGCTAGTTAGCAATAGATTTCAGGATCGAATCCAACTGGCAGCCCAACATTTTTTCGTTTTTCCTTGCTTTCGAGATTAGTGACGGATTAACTATTAGGTTGAGTAGACCTTACCTTTCTTGCTTGCTTTGACGATAGTGGCAGATTAGCCATTAGGCTGAGTGGGCTTTTTCTTATGTCAAACTCTTCCTTTTGAGCTTTAGCTTTATTTTCGTACGTAACAATGACGGATAACAATGACCAGAAGAAAAAGGAGTGACGTCATGTATTAATAGCAGTGACACAGTGACGTACGCTAGAACCGATGATGAATTCACTCAGGCTTCTAAAGCCCACACTCAGGTTGATTGCTAAAGTTGGCAAATCCCATTTACAGGGAATATCAATAAAGAAGTTGAAATGAAACACGTAGTTTTGGAATAATGCTGTATGGCGAAATGAATTCTGTTTTGTTTACCTTTTAGATTTGAATGAAGTAAGAGATTTTAACCTTAGCATAGCTAAGCTTGTTTTCTTAACGTGTTGCTGGAAATGGCAGAAATGGCATAATTATTTATGTGGATAGTTTTTGCATCGAAATATTTCATAAATGTATGGCAGGAATAGGTTTTGCATAGAAATATTTCATTAACGTGTGGGATGGAATGGAAGTGAATGAAAATGATAAAAAGTACCACCCTAAGTTTGGTTTCTAAATTATATTCAACTTTTCACGTTATATTGAGCCCACTATGTTCTATGCTCCACACTGATTAACTTGTTTGGAAGGAATAGAAAGGCTATTATCACATAATCCAAACAAAGCAATTTGTGTAAGTTGTTCACAGTGCTATGAATGAAAATCTAATCATTATATCATAAGCGCTCATTAGTGAACGTTTATGCTTTAACACCCCGAATTTCGCAATTTTGTTACCTAAAATTCGTTTGAGCAAATCAGTTTTATATTTTTCAGGAATTAAACCTTCAAAATGGGTTCCATATGACCGGTAAGTAGTTGCTATTTTCTTCTTTTTCTCCTACGCGTAGAAAGCCCAAATCTACACAAATATCAAATGTATTCACTCCAGCAAAATCGACTGAAACATGATCGATGAAAAAGGATATATAATGAGGTACATTTCAAGGGACGTTATTCAATTTTTCCAATAATCCAAAAAAAAATGTCAAAAGCTGTCCGAATTTACAGTGAGATTATCATTCCTTTGAAGTCTTGAGCAGTCTCTTCCAGAGAAAAATATTCACGAATACGTCTGCTAAAGATTCAGCAACACACTCTAACATTGTTAATAGCGTAGTCGTCCAGACTATTCTTTCTGTAGTAAGTCGAACTCTTTTCAGTTGACCTTACACAATTAACACTGTGGCCAGACTGTCATATATACATGCATGTGTGCTTTCATTTTTTACGTGCGTAAACTTAATTTCAGCTTAAACAAATGAGTTTTTTTTCTCTGCAATATGTTGAAACAGTTCTTATGGTTTTAATTCTTTAATTTTAAAACAAGTGTTACAATAATGAATTAGGAAAACTATTTATTTGTGAAAGTGTATGCACCCTTCGTCTATTATTGTCGTTAGTTATATGTAATGATTCTTCAGAACAAATTTCCTTGTTTGTTGTCTTTATTGCAACTTTTTGGTGGTTATGACTCCTGACCCTTCTCAGAAGGCATGGAAAAAGGCTGGGATTATAGTGGACGGAAAGGTTATCATAGATATAATAGACTCACCATCACAGTCAATAAGTGAACAACCGTAGCATCAAAATTTGAAGTCATGTAAAAAAATATTCCATCGAAGAATAAAATGTGCTCAGAATAAATTCACAGGCATTTTCCACGGGAAAATATCTAAAATAGAGTTTTGAAAAAGAAACCATCTGAAAACATCCAGATTCTTAATAAATTCATCCAAAGGGTTACAAAAGCTTCTTTTTTTCAGAAAATAAAGAAAACATTCTTAGAAGGGGTTGTAGTGGAATACTGCCGCTAATTTACAAACCTATAGACAAAACAGTAATGCCTGAAATGCTGGAACACGCAGACAAACGTATATATCAAAAAGGTTAGAACACTCCGTCATCTTCGATTCAACAAGCTCGACTGCTGCAAGGTTAAACTCCACTCCTACTTCTATTCCAACTGAAGCTGATATATATATATATATATATATATATATATATATATATATATATATAATTTGTCAGTTTGGCTCAGTTGACAAGAGAGCTACCTTGCAAACACTAGGTCGTGCTTCAAATCACGATCAATATCTCTTTGGTTCAGTGTGACGGGATAGAGAAACAGTGAAGAGTTTACTCCCCTAAATTTGGTGAGGATTGTTCTTGTTACGGAAGTGGACTAATAAATTCAACCTCAACTTGAAGTGGAGTTTGACAACGAGGAAGTTAGTTCGAATTAATCAAAGTGCTATAGTATCGTCTCATAAATCCAGACAGAAAGAAGGGTACAGCAGGCGAATCGTTGTGATAAAGACAAAAAAAGATCAAGGAACTGGCCTGAAAGAATCATTGTATAATAGACAGATTTCCTCACAGAAATCCAGACACGTGCGCCACGTCAGCTGAAACGTTGACAGTGTATAACAGGTCTGGTTAGTCACTCAACAGAAACCGCCACGTGACTCACGTCTTTTGACGGTATGCCATGTTAGGAGTGATCAATTGAAAAATTGGAGTAGGGGATGATCAATGAATATCAAAGATATTTCACTCGCCTTTTTATCAATGAAAAAAATCTCGATTTTTTAAAAATCGTGAATGCTGTCGGACACAAAGTAAGTGATCAATTTAGAACATACTTTTATTTCAAATTGAGCCCCCATAAAAAATCAAATTGTGAGAGTTTTTTTTAGATAGTAATAGAGTAAATGTTTAAATTTTCAGCCCTCTAGCTCAATTGTTGTAGCCTGTACGCTCAGCCCATACATGCATATCCAGCCAGCCAAACCTGGGAGTTTTCGTCGACTCTTCCAAATGATAACATCTCTTCTCAGAAATTTAGACAGAAATCATATCTCAGCGTCATTTTTTTTTTTCATTCGCTATCATCTTTCAACATAAACTCCTTTCCTTCAAACTTGAGTTTCTTATTAATTATTTCCTAAGGTAATTTTTTTACTTGAAAAAATAAAGAGGTTAAAGTTATCGACGCCGGAAATGTTTACACATTTTTTCTTCTTGCTCAGGATGCACACAAGTGCACACCCACATACACACGCGCGTGTGCACAAAGGTGTGCTTTTATGAGATACTGTCAACCAAAACTATCAACAAAGGTTTCTTCAGTTTTTAGTTGAAATGGCTCGCTAGCTGACTGGCTAGCTATGTATGTATCACTTGTTCAAGTTGCACGAATGGAGCTTGAAGGCCGAAAATTTAAACACACCTTATGTCTAAAAAAAAACCTTTGATTTTTTTTCTTTTTAATTTTTCGGAAATTCCTTCCCTAAATAGTGTTTGCGATGTAATTTTATGCTAAAAGACAAAAGATATAACATTCATTGATCACCCCTCTTTCCAATTTTTTGGTTGATCACTTCGAATAAGGCATGCTGCCATTGGTCAAGTCACGTTTTCCCTTGAGTGACTAACCAGATCTGTTTGTAGTCATTTTAAGATACTGCTTGCTCTGGAATAGCTCCTGAGTTTCAACCTAGAATCATTTCTTCATCTTCACTGTTAGTCATTTCCAACGCTTCTTGCTGCTTTTTTTTATCAGGCAAATTGGTTACAATAAACGAATACAGACAATTTTGGATTGGTTAAGTTTACCTGGAAATGAACGACCAGATTTTATATGCACGCATTTCGAAGAACCTGACTTGACTTCGCATATATATGGAGCCAACAGTCACCGGGTAAGAATTTTAAAACAGTAACATTGATAATCATCTGGAGTCTCTAAATAGGGTATGTGTGTGTGACTATGTATATATATGTGTGTGTGTGTGTATATTTGAGAAATGGACATATTTGGTCCGACAGAATGAATCATAAATTGCGTTATATAATGTAGAAACTCATTTGAAATGATCCCCCGTCGTTACACGGTTAATATATCACTCAATTTAGACAACGTACACAGAATAAACTACTGAATAACTCTTATATATATATATATATATATATATATAATGAGTGACGAAGTTTTTTTCCAATGCTTCATTACAGTTTATATGTCTTATTTCAATAAAAAAGATTTTCAAATTAACAGTGGAGAGATATTCTTTTAGACCCATTCGGATATTCCAACTCTGCAAACCTATATAGGAAGTGGGTTGGAGACTCAACCCGTAAATTTATTGGTCAGTCTGTCTCAGCGGCTCAGTGGTCAGCTATATGCTGGGAGGGGAAGGAAGAGGCTAAGTAAGATGCTTTTTAGGTTCTACAACATCGATAGTCTTTTAATTTTCCTATTTCTCCTATTTCATCTTTTTATTCATTTATCTTATTCTATTTATTCATTTTATTTATTTATTGGTTAGTATTAATTTAGGTCACTGCATGGACACTTGCCATTTTCCATTCAGTCACTAAGATTTCTGTAAACTTACAGATTCAGGTCAAAATATCCTAAATTTAGTGCTCAATACCATTAGTAGAGCGGTCATAAAATGAGTTGATCTTTTCAAAGTGAAGCAGAATGTACAATCTGTAATGAACCACTGATAAAAATCTCTATTCATAACCACTTTGTTTATGGTTTAGAGCATTTTTTCCTTAGATCTGCTCAATAAATTAATACTTATACACACGTTTGTTGTATATTTTATTATTATTCTCTTACATACTCTATGCGAGGTTTCCTTCTTAAGATCAGGAGTTGTTTACCATGTAACCGTTTCAGGGATTTAAAAAGAAAACAGTTGTATTAACTATCAATTATTAAACTTTGATGTATTATCTCAGGCCTATGCCATGATGCATGCTGTTTGTTATTTTATATTAGTTATATGTATTGTATGTGGATGTTATTTTATTCTATAGATCATTTAGCTTTTTGAAACGAAGGGCTTACTCACGTAGGTTACCCCCAAAAACATATATGTATATTCATTGCTAATGATTTTACTATTACTTTTAATGCATTAAAAATCATGAACAAACAGCTAATGTTGCATAGCCACGTATTAACATATGCAGATATCGAAAACAAAGGAAGAAGTCTCTTTTCTTTGTTTTTTATAGAGATAGCTTTTACTTTTTCTCATGGCTTGTTATTTGCGCGTCGTCGAAAATGTATAGAAGTCGTTAGAAAATACCAGTGAGAGAAAGAAAGACTAAGTTTTTGAGAGAGAGAGGGATAGACGGCGATAGTGCGGAGTCTGTTTGCTGTGCATCCTGTCTTTCCCACTTAATCAGGACTACTTCCTAACCCGACATGCCTCACCTACCTTCAGTATGGGTAGTCTAACACGTGCGTGTGCATACACAGATACGTGGGTGCCTAAGAAACGCATGTCCCCAAAAAGTACCTTTCCCCAACGGCGCTTGCTTCTTCCGTTAGCATCTCATTTCAACCTCATTGTATAGCTAATCACATATATACGCTTTTAATGCCTTTTCTTTCTTTTCAGTTGTGAAATCGAACCTTGACTTTCGTCCACCTACATAAACATATTCACATACATATACTCACGCATATACATACACACACATATATACATGAGTATATATTTATCATACATTTGTAATGTTTCTCTCATACACATATATTCACATACATGCAAACACACACATGCACATATACATAAATAATTCGCTTGTCAATCTGAACCTAAAGGTTTTCCTAGCTGTCACCTGAATTGTCCGCATGGGAAAGTGCATACCTACACATAAACCTATACATATATATATATATACCACGGACAACAGGCCCCTACGCATGCTCAAATCTGCACAATACAGCCAACACATCTGTACACTAATATGCTCGTAGAGACTAACACTTTTATAATGTTCAAAACAGGACTTTCAATGAAAGAATCAATTCAAAGAAATTTTACTTTCATAAGGTCTTCATACCGTAGCATCATAATATTCTTTCCAATATCATAACACGATCTTAGGCATAACGATCATTAATCAGTTTATGATATAAACGCATCGAGACTGACGATTAATTTGATTGCCACTTGTCAGGAATTATTGCAAACATTACTGACAGAATAGGCTCGTCATAGGCCCAATAAATGCATTATTAATCATTTTACTATGGAAATGCATTGTCAATCATTTTACAAGAGAAATGTATTGAGAATCGGGAGTAGAGGATTGCTAGTATTTAAGGCAAGTGCTTCCGGATCATTACATGTATAATTATTTTGACAGAGAACTTAGCAATTTCAATTTAAAATCTCATAAAAAATAGTTTAATGTCTCACGATATAGAGAGTGATTAATTCCGGTGAAAAGTAATTTGTCATGATTGAAATCCACTTTTTTCTAATGGCCTAGTGGGAATATATCATATTTAATGACAATCACGCGCTTGTTGGTAAGTTTTTGAAATTTGTCATGATGATGGCTATGATCATATCATTTTCAAACAATCACCGTAAGCAAGTTGGTGTTAATCTGTGGTGGCTTATGCGGGTAATCCAATATGGCTGCAACCAGAAAGCGTAAATCTCATGTCTCCTCTGCTGGAAGCCTCATAGTATTGTGCAATATCACTAATTATATGTATCCTGTTATGAGGAATCCATTTCCAGTGTTATTTTTTCCGAGGTCATTTTTAGGTCAGAAGTCAGCTTTTACGGTCTTTTTATTTAGACTGTCACAGCTCGGGATTTCATTATCATCATCCTCATTTTTGAGTCCGTCGTTGGACATACACCTTTCCATAAGATTTGCAAGACCTCTCTATCATGGGCGTTGCTGAGCCAGTACCCTCTGAATTTTTCTAGCTCGTCATGCCGTTTAGCTTTCTGTCTGATGTCCAGCTATTGTCCAACATCCTTGCAATATGACCAGCCCATTACCATTCGAGCTTTCTAATAGTTTCTGTTTCTATGATATATCGGATTCCTGTCTTTTATCTAATGTGCTATGTTGTCCCATGATCTCTCCATGTGAGGTTGAGCATGATTTTACCATGTGCACGTTGCATGGTTCTGAGTTTGAGGGCAAATCTTTATGTTTCAGTCCCATAGGTGACAATCGGGAAGATGCAATGGTTGAATAGTCTTCTTTTTAGAACTAGTGGGGTTTTCTTTAATGTAGAGTTTGCTCTACTGAAAGCTTGCCAACTTGGTGAGATTATTCGCTTGATTCTTCTTCTTTTGAGGATTTCAAGGAGATTCGTGAACCTAGTTAGATGTAGTGGTCTACTTTCTTCCGCTCTGTGTTTCTGATTTTGATAGTTGTCTTTGTCCTCGACATGTTTGTTGTACTTGACATTTGTTTTAAATCTCAATACAAACACTTAAACTCTGATAAACAGATAGTTAAAGATACTTTAGGCTCGACTAAACATATTATCGATGATAGGCTAGTTCAGGCCTCAATATTATTGTTTGAGCAATCTAATTCATTTAACCTTAGTCTAATTGTAATGTTAAGTAATGTTGGTAGCAGGAGAGTCAGGAGAAGGTGAGTTGGTGCTTGATTCTCATAAATATCCTCTTTGCTATGAAACGACTGGATCAGCATGGAATTGTGACAATTTTATCATTTTATGAAAATATAGTTAAGCGGAGATTTCTCTGATCGTCTCTTTTACTAGAACAGTCGAGACAATCTTTCTTAGATAAAAGTTTCCCCCATTATCTGGAAGTACAATGTTCCCATCAAAACATTCCGTAAATCGAAATGACATAAAGTGGAGAAGCAATTACCATTAATCTATATGGGAACATTTTTGAGCGTCTCCAGACCCCCCCCCAAATCATGAAGGTATGATGGGCTTAATTGTCAAAAGTTGGGGTGTCGGGGCATACAGAAAACTTTGATTTAGGAGGGAGAAGGGAAGTCATTACTTACTACTTCTATAACGGCTCGCTGTAAATCAAACACTGAACGCCATTTTCGCTTATCACCTTTTTTTATAAGAGCAAAAAATTGACATGAAAAAATACCTATGAGACTTACTTTTAAAAAAATAAGAACAGTTTGTGTCCACCTAAATTGCTAAGCCATTCACTGTTTCACTGATCCTCATTTGCACTTTCCGTTTCCCTAGGATCAATTGAAACGACGAATGAGTCAAAAACTGACAACTACATATATTCATTAAAAAGAGCTACATAGGTTATCAATAGCGCAGTAGATATTCAGTATATTATTGATTCTAAATCATAGAGCTGAGCCATAGCGGAGGCTCTTCATGACTAGAGCTATGTTGACCAAAGAAATCACAACCGACGCGAGTTTGACGAGATTTCCAGCCAATGAAGAATTCTCTGGGGGATTTCAAAATTAGCAATTTTCGGCTAGTTCTGGCTGATTTTTGTTACCCATTTAGTCGATAAAAATCTCGGATAGTCAAAGATCTAGTCATTTTTTTAATATAAATATTTAATAAGTCTATAGAATTATTCGTATCACTCTTCCGCTTACTTTAGCGTAGTCAAAATAGTTGTGCATAGCTTCCTTATGTTATTTTAGCTGTGCATACTTACACGGTGTTCTTTCAGCGGCCTTAACGCTTGATACACTCACTTAATGTAAACAATCCAAACATAATGAGAGTAAAATTATTACTTGTACGTACGGAGATGGGAAAGGTCTTTGTTCTGTAGTGGACTTATAGCGGCTAATGATGATCATATATCTACGGCTCGACTTCACAGGATAAGTCTATATTTCATATTACGGACATAATCATTAGAGGATCCTGTTCATTTTGCTTTGAATTAACATGAATCGTAATGTCACGAATTTCACGGCTTAATAAACTACGAAACGAATCTCGGTGACATCGAAATCGCGTTTGTGACACCACTGCGTTCCTGTATGACATAAATCAATTGAATATCTATTTATTCGTAGACCTGCTGCTCACGGGAATGTCTGTTGATGGTTCCCCGCAGACGAAGTCTAGCTAATTGATTTCTTTCTATTCGGCCATTAGTTTCGTAAGTGGCCTAATAGCGATAGAAATACAGACAGATGATTTCCCAAAACACGAAACGAAAGAGAATATATTCGTTGGTCTTTTCGAATGCTGTACTTAAACGAAAAGTTCATTTTGGCTATTTCGGGTACATCTGAGTGATATAACATCGTCTCTTGGGGCTTCTTTTTAATTCTACTTATTTTTAAAGAAAGGAGATTCGTTCTATTCTTGTAACTACATCTGAGATATAACCTTAAAAATGGAATAGCATCGTAAATAAACTGTAAATGAAAAAGTTGGAAAGGCTGGGTCATTTTGAGTTGTCTTATTGGTCAGTTCAAAACAAGACACTTAGACGTATCTATACGCATACACACATATAATATTGATATGCGTGTGTGTGTGTGTCTATGCATATGCGAGCGTATTGTGTATGTATTTGTAGACACGTCTAAGTACGTAACACATGACAATTCCAGTAATAATGTTTTGCAACTGATATGATTTAACGTGAAAATATTACCAAAATTAATTAGAATGCGTTAATCAAATATTGGTCAGATACGAACGTTCACTGGAATTATATTAATCCTATAAAATGTTTCTGGAGCCTCTGTTGTTCTGTTTCCAGATCGAAAATGCCTTAACAAGTATCGATGAGTTCATGAGTCAACTGATGGACGGAATAAAAGAAAGAAGCCTTCAGGATTGTGTCGATGTAGTTGTCGTCTCAGATCACGGTAAAACTTCTTTTAATCTTTCATTTGAAATCAGAACTTTGAAGTACAAGCTTGATCAATCATTTCCGAGCGAGGTCGGTTCAGCGAGTCTACATTCAGTGACTTCAAATTTGAGCTAAATTAATCGAATTCACAAGTATAAATGTGTAGGTGTACATAGAATAGAATTTACGTGATTTAGTATTACCAGGAAATTTTTGGTTATCAACTCAAAACGTGGTGAACATTATTACTCATGAATGGTCAAGATCCGTGTACATGCTTTGTATTACGCGCTAGTATATACGTAAAGACTCGCTGTAAGAAAAATACCGAATTGATTCTTTGATAATGGTTGTATCGAATTTCAGTGACTTTCTCTTTCAGCGAGTCGACATTCAGAGCAATGTTCCGTCCATTTTCCTATTGTAGGTGTATAAAAAAACTCATATACTGCTTGTGCAAATGTAAATTTCAGTTTTTATGAGGTATTTGAAAAATCGACTAAGTAGTTAATTGAAACCATTAGGTAAGTGATCTTTTTGAATAACTATGATTATATATATATGTGTGTGTGTGTGTGAATAATTATTAATAAGTACATATTTTAGGCAACAACTGTCTTGTGTGCTGATCAATTCAACAGTCAATTCACAGTCCATGGTGGACAGCTTTTCTCATTCCATCGATGGAAAATAGACTTGGTAATGATTAGATATTATTTCAGAAGATAATGCACCTTGTCACACTTGTAGTTCTGTTAAAGCTTTTCATTGAGGAAGGCAAATCAACTCAAAGACTTAGCCAGCAAAAAGTCTAGATCTACATCCGATTGAAAATAATGGTGTATTTTTTTTCCAAATGGTCCATGACAAGGCTCCATTCTTCAAAGCTGATACATCAACCGCAATTCGTGAGAGTTGAAACCAGCTTGACGAAGAATGTTGTTTTTCATAAGTGAGGTCTATGCCTCAAAAAAGTCAAGCCATCATGAAACAAATTACTGCTTGTAATATTTTTGCTGATGTTTTTATGATTTTTTCCTCTACTTTTTTTGCTGTAAAAATGCTATTAATTTAGATAAATTATTCTAATTTGTTTGAGGTTTATTTCTTGAAGAATGCTCAACAATCGAACAAAAATTATTTTGTCGCGTCTGTGATATGTTTATTTTCTGCAAAGTGAAAGAAAAGTGAACATCCCCTGATTCTATAATTCTTGTCACGGGTAGTATTTCTTGCTCACCATAAAAAAAAAACACGGCTATTCACTCACACGTGCGATACACTTAACGAAACCTAGCTTTTCCAAAAAAATGTTTGAAGCACCGTGGTGAAACTGCAAGTGTAAAAAGAATAGGGATGTGCTGTCTAGTGACTGGGTCAGGACTGGCGCCCTCATGAAATATATGTTGTCACTCTCAAGTGAGCGGAAGATGAAACTATTAAGAAAAGTGGAACAAAAAGTTTTTTTCGACACAAAATAACAAGTAAATGTTTAAATTTTCAGCCCTCTAGTTCTGTTCAAGTGATCTGTGTGCATGACACATACATTCAAATGTGTGCACTTGTGGCTGTTTCGTGCATGAGTGTTTATGAGTATTGCTTTTTAAGTGCTTGTGAGTATTGTTTCATGTGGGTGTGTGTCTTTTGAGCGTTGTTTTGTGGGTGTTTGTGAGTATTGCTTTATGGTTGTGTGTTTGTTCGTGAGTATTGCCTTGTGTGTGTTTGTTAGTATTGGTTTTTGCAAGTGCATGTGTTAGTGAGTATTGTTTCATGCAAGTGTGTGTGTTCCTGGGTATTGTTTTGTGTGTGTTTTTGAGTATTGTTTTATGGGAATACATGTGTTCGTGAGTATTGTTTTGTGTGCAATTGCATGTGTGGTTGCATGTGTGCGATTGTGTATGTGAGTAGTGTTTTGAGTGTGTGTATATACGTATTGTTTTGTATGTGTTTCGTGGTATTTTTTCCATGTTTGTGAGTATTGCTTTGTGCGTACATGTGAATGTATGGATACGCTATGGAGAACTACATCATTTGTTTGCATTAAGATTGTTACTTCGTGTGCTTATTTACTTTTAAGAGCATCAAAAAGCGATCCATCATCGCGAGCCAACCGTCTGCAAATACGTTGACATTTGTTGCAATCTGTTAACACCATTTCTCAGATGAAACGAGTGAATTGGAAACAAGGAAATAATGAAAGTTTTATTACTATTGATCAAATAGACGTAAAGAAGTTCTTTTTTTTTCTCCCCATAAGAAATATAAGAACATCAATCTTGATACAAGAAAAAGAATCTTAAAATACTGTATATGGGATACCTTATACTACGGAGCAATGACATGGACCTCCAGGACAACAATAAAAAAAATGTACAGAAGTATTTTAGTTGTGATCATACAGAAGAAATATTGGAACTGCCTTGGACAAATAAACATCCAACGAGGAGGGGCTTCGAAGGATAAATGGGAGAGAAAACTGATCAGCCTCTTCGGGGAGAGAAAACTAAGATATTTTAGAGATCATTAAATGATCAAATGGCATATACTGTATAATTTTCATTGTAAGAACCATGGGGAGTGTTGAGCTACGCCCTGCCACGCTGATCCATGCCGTGTCGAAGGGGGTCTGGTGGATTGGTCATCCTAGTGGATGAGCAGACAGGTCTGGGTGTACGTAGCACTGTACAGGGTGAAGGTAGGAGGAAAAAGATTTGGAGTGAAGGATCTGAAAAGTTAAGAATTGAGGTACATACAAGGTATATATGATTATCATTAATTTTTTTCTCTCTTAATCCTCTGCTATTTGATATTCATGCAATCTACCAGGTGAATCAACCGAGCTATTATCCTATTTTGGACTATGGATTCCCGGAGATCGCATAAGTAACCGAGGCCGACAGAACACAAGATGGAGAGATGAACTAGACAGATTCAGGAAATACTGGCCCCGCGACGCCCATGATAGAGAATTATGGCGAATCCTGGGGAAGGTCTATGTCCAACGAGGGACGTTAAAAGACTGATGATGATGATGATGATGAATATTGGTGTAACAACATTAAGGAAAGAACCAGATTGCAATAAGAATGTGCAGTGATGACAACAATGGACATGAAGAAGTTAACGACAAGTGTCAACCAAATCCAAGAGGCGTGCAACCTGAAGAAGAAAAATATTTGTGTACACGTCGTATATACATACATAGCCAGCCAGCCAAACTTAAAAACTGAAGAAATCTATCTTGGACGATTTGGTGGCCGATTTTTAATAATAATAATAATAACAATAATAATAATAATAACAATAATAATAATAACAATAATGATAACAATAATAATAATAACAATAATGATAATAATAATAACCAAGGGATTTATACTGGCTGTTCAAGAACAAAGCTTGTACACTCGAAACTTCTAAGCGAATATCATAAATATGACGCCGAAACAAAATGCTGTTTCTGTGACCTTCATGTAGAAACAAGAGACCATAGAAAATCTACAAGCACTATGAATTACCAACAGACAATAACTGGCATAAACATCATCCAGAATCAGTAATTGAAGAAATTGCCTTTTAATTGACATGGCTGCGCCTTCTGATCGAAAGAAAAAAAGATAGAAAGTAAAAGAGGTTGTGAAATTAGGTAAGTTCAAGGAACTTAAAATAAAAATACAGAAGATATGGCACTCGAAAGCACAAACTGTCTCCGTTATTGTCAGGGGGAGGGGTACTGGAGATTATCGAGAAGGGCACTAAGAAACATCTCACCAAAATCCCTGGCGACCTTTCTCTCCGTGAAATCCAGAAAAAAGTGCTTAAGGGCATTGCCCCGTATATTGAGAAGAGCACTAAGATCTATTGTATACTAATGTAAACTACAAAATATAAGAAAATCGCAACGTACGAAAAAGGCCCACAACGCACGAAGGAAGACTTCAACGCATAAAAAACTGCAACAGACAAAATAAGACTGCAACACACGAAGGAAAACGAAAAAATAACTACTGCATCCCTTCAACCTTCTATTACTCTGACTTGTTGGAAACGACTCAGCAATAGATTGTAAAGAACAGAGATCAAAATGATAATAATAATAATAATAATAATAATAATAATAATAATAATAATAACAACCTGCCAAGAAAGGAGGGTGGCAGGAGACTCATTCTACTAGACCTCTCATACACGACAACCACCATCGGTTTTCAAACCTACATCCAAAGTACCAACGAATGAATGATAGAACTGGTGAAAAAACACCAGAATAGCAAAATAACTGCATTCCATTATAAAGGAGGCAAATAAGTACAGGGTGAAAGCAAGCCAGAGGCTGATTCACCGATTAAAGCAGCCAAGAGAGTTAAAAACAAGGCTAAACAGACATAAATCAAAATACTACATGTACACTGGCAAGAGAAACCACTCCAAGGCCGATCCCCACTCGGTATCGAAAGAGCTGATCTAGATCAGATTAAAAACCCACCAGTGGTTGCAAAGTTCAGAATTGAAGTCCGAAACGTGGGGATAAGCATTATAACTCCCTATATGCTAAGAACTGGTACAAACTACGACCTGGACAAGTCACAGAAGCAAAAGATGTGACCATATTATGGGACCCTACTATACATACTGACAAAACTTGAATCGCGAATATGCCAGATATTATAGAGAAAGACTTCAAAGAAAAAACATGCGTCCAAGTAGCTATGATTGTCCCAGCACATAAATACTTGCTGTCAAGGAATCCGAGAAACTCTCAAAAAATGAAGACCTTAAAATAGAAATAAGTAGAATTTGGCAACTCAGGACCAAAATAATACCCATTGTTGTTAGAGCCCTTGAATTACTCGAAGAAGGGACCGGTGAACATGCCGATAACATACGTGGAAAGCCCAGCAAATTTAAAATACAGAAAATAGCTCTTACCTCCACTGCACACATATTATTCAATTTTTTTGTCAATGTGAATGTATATACCACACATAGAATATATCATTTAATGTATACAGAGAGGTATGTTTAGTAAATAGTTCTGTCGCCTGTAAATGTAAAAGCCTTGCCACCCTTCTTCCTAAAGCTCAGACTGTCATAATTTACAAGGTTGCCAGCCGTAGGTTTCTTATTCAGACCCTGCTGGTGACTAACAACAACAACAACAACAACAACAACAACAGAATAATAATAATAATAATAATAATAATAATTTGTTTGGGTTCAATTGGAAGAGAACGCCATGTGCCAGTTATTGAAGAAGTTACTATTTCTAATAATTTTGACGAGTTCTGACCTTCATCTTGATTTTACTTGTTTTCATTTAACTTCCAAGTCAGACCATTGTTTTTATGGCAATGAATAAGAATGTAATCGGAACTCACACCCCTCATTACCAGAGGGAGTTCAGTTTACACCTGATCCCCTTTAACAATCGGCAACGAAAACGTTCCATGGTTTGGCAGAAGCTGCTTCACACTTTCAAACTTATCGTCGTATAGCAGACTCTCAGCACCAGTTTTTAGTTGTTTACGTATGAGATCTGGTTAGGTGTAATAAAGCAATTATTATTATTATTATTATTATTATTATCCTCATCATCATCATCATCATCATCATCATCATTATCATTATTATTATTATTATTATTATTATCATCATCATCATCATCATCATCATTATTATTATTATTATTATTATGGAATCTCACACCAGTTGCCTGGTGGTAACCGCTGGAGTTTGAGTGACAGCAAGTCTCCTCAAGTCTCCAGCCCTCCTCTCCTAGTACTAGCAGGTCGCAGTAATTCTGCGATTTACAGTTTCACACCGGTTGCCCAGTGGTTATCGCTGAGGGCTGAGTGACAATAAGTCTCCTCAGGTCTTCAGCTAACGTCTCCTCCCTCTTTCGCATATCATGACAGAGCTACTATTCGTTGCAGTACTTATATCTCTAGCACCTTCCTCAGTACCCGTGCAGTTCCCAGTAGTGCTGTGGTCTGTACGGTCTCTATCCTCCCCCTAATCCCGATCTCCTCCAGTCTCTCCCTCAGCGTTCTGGGGACAGTTCCTAGTGCTCCCACTATGACTGGTACTACCCTGGTTTTCATGTTCCACATTTTCTTCAACTCCCTTGCTAGGTCCTGGTATTTTTCCCTTTTTTCAGCCTCCTTCTTTTTTACTCTATGGTCTGCACAGCCACGTCTACTATTTGGCAGGCCTACTTTTTTTTGTCTACTATTACTAAGTCCGGCCTTCTTGCCTGGATGAGGTGGTCAGTTTGGATGTCAAAGTCCCACAGTAGTTTGTGGTTGTCATTCTCCAAAACTGCCTCTGGCTTGTGCTGATACCACTTTTCCCCATGGTTGAATCCCATTTGTTTACTTAGTTCCCAGTGTATCATCGTTGCTACTCTATCGTGTCTATGCTTATACTCCTTCTGGGCAAGTTGACTACATTCACTAGTTATGTGGTTTACTGTCTCATCTCTTTCACCGCACATGCGGCATTTGCTGTTTGCCTGTGTTCTGTCGATTTTAGCTTTTATGTAGTTTGTCCTTATGCTTTTGTTTTGGGCTGCCATGATGAGCGATTCTGTTTCTCTCTTAAGGTTTCCCTTTCGTAACCACGTCCATGATTTCTCGTCTGCTATATCTTTTATCTGTCTTTTAAACTCGCCGTACAATTTTTTCCCTTCCCACTTTTCTTTTCTAGTTTGCTGTACCGTTCCATTGCTTTCTACTTTGTTTGTTGCACTATCCCTCGCGCTCTTTATGATTTCTTCACTATTTGTTTGCACATATTTATCTAGGACTACTTTAGCTCTCTGGACACAATCTTCTATGCTGATGAGCCCCCTACCACCTTCTTTTCTCTTAACGTATAGTCTATCTGTATCATCCCTAGGGTGTAATGCTTTATGCATCGTCATAAGTTTCCTTGTTCGCCTATCCATTGATTGGAGCTCTTCCTTTGTCCATCCTAGGAATGGTCCTGTATACCTAACTACTGACACAGCCCAGGTGTTCATTCCTTTTATTAGATTTCTGCTATTTAATTTGGTTTCTAATATTTTCCTTATCCTTCTAAGGTATTCCCTCTTAATTTTCTCCTTCATCTCTTCCCGTTTTATCGTGTCACATTCAAGGACACCTAGGTACTTGTATCGGTCTTGTGCAGTCAATGCCCTAATCTTGTTGTTGTCCGGAAGTTCAATTCCCTCAGTCATTGAAAGCCTTCCTTTATGCATCACCATTATTGCGCATTTTTCTATCCCAAACTCCATTCCTATGTCCTCACTATATTCCCTTACTTCGTTGAACAGAGTCTCAAGCTCTCCCCTGTTTTTCGCAAACAATTTATTATCATTATTATTATTATTATCATCGTCGTCGTCGTCCTTATTATTATTATTATTATTATTATTATTATTATCATTATTATTATTATTATTATTATTATTATCATCGTCGTCGTCGTCCTTATTATTATTATTATTATCATCATCATCATCATCATCATCATCATCATCATTATTATTATTATTATTATTATTATTATTATTATTATTATTATTATTATACGAAGTATTTGTATGGCATTATTTTGAATAATGTGTAACAATACTTCATCTAATAATTATAACCCGGCATCACAGTCAATAACTGAACAACCATTGCGTCAAAATTTGAAATCATGTGAATAAAAATCCCATCAAAGAATAAATATGGTCAGAATAAATTCTATTTATGACATCACTCACGTTCTTCACTGGAAAACATCTAAAACATAGTTTTAAAAACAAATCTAGAATCAGCTAGCTTTTGGAGAATAAATCCATCAGGACGAGGTTCCAAAAAGGTCAAAAAAAGTTTGTTTTTTTCCTAAATTCGAAAAGGCATTTTAGGAAATGTCTAAAGATAAAACAGTATGGTCATGAGCGCTGCAATAGACACATAACCACACGCACATATACTTAAGGAAGAATCGAACCTTTCGTCATCTTTGGTGGCTATGTTTCTACTCTTGCAAATATTACAACGATAGGGAGATGTTTTGATCGATAGCATTTGGATGTCATTTATCTGCATGTTTACAAAAGTAAGATTACCCAATGCGATAAGATATATCATTACAGTTTTTCCTCGCTATCCGAAATCATAGTGTTCTCTTGAAACATTTCGTAATCTGAAATGATGTAAAGCGAAGAAGCATTTATCATTGATTTCCATGGGAATAATTTTGAGCGTTCCGAGTTGAAAAAAAAATGATTGCCTTCCTAATCATACCAAATGAGACATAAAACCTAAAATAACACTAAGACACTTATATTCATTTACTCCAGGTATTCAAGGCACTTCACGACGTCAAATAATAAATCTTGAAGACGAGACCATAAATTCGTTTATAACAGAGGGAGCCACTATGTTTCAACGACCCGGTTACCAGAACATCACAGGTGAGACCTTTCAACATTTTCTTTTGATTATAACTCAATTTTGCTAAATGATAAAAAGCAACTCTACCATTTTTTTACGCCAGGTTAATGAGAAATATGCACAATTAGCTATATAGTTCCTGGCGCTGTAATAGAGACCCGTAGGAATTTTTTAGTCGACCAATGAAGAGCGAGCAATAGATTAGAAAAGAAATGATCGGGTCCATTCACAATCACTCCTTCTACATTGTCCACGCAACATAATATCTTCAAAATTTCTACCCGACATAGAATATCTCCAAAGGTTATCAACGAATCCTAATGAAATATTTTGGCAGGTTGAACGATAGACTACCGAAGGAGTAATTTTTGATATGATTTTCAACTCAGCATGTATGAACTTTACTCAGCATAAAATTACCATTCCAATGATATACACTATACCCATATTTTAAGAAAACTTTTTCTGACTTGGGCACCACCGTGAAAATCCACCATTGTGAAAGATGGCACTGAAATCTTTTTGCAACTGATCAGGATTATCCACCCAAGGTACTCTCACTCGCTGACGGCCCCGTTTAGCACGTCCAATTGGTTTCACTAGTCAACTCAAAAATCGCGATGGGGTTCTATAACAGCGCCATGACTAATACGGCAGATTAGAAACTTCTTCGGCTTAGCGATGTATTGATGCAAAACAATGAATTCACAAGGAATTTCTCACACACACACTTTCAACCTCTCTCTCTCTCAAACCCTCTCTCGAACTACACATTTGGATGAAACCTATTAGATTATACCGATTTTTTTAATGTAATATAATATACTCAATTTCATGCCTAGCCACGGCGCAATGGTTAGCAATCTAGTCTCACATACCTTTGAGGTCACTTCGATCCTTGCAGCCTTGTACCAGACTAGATTAAGTTTAATAAATCGACATAAATGCTGCGTTCCAATCTACATATTTCATCGGTGAATGAATATTTTATCCTGATCAATATTTTCGTTTTGGGGGGTTTCAACTATTCTTTTTCGGTCACAGTTCACATTAATCGAAGGAAAACTATAGATTACGGCAACTTAAGAAAATATAAAGATGCAAATGCGCTACGCATAGTGAGCAATGTGATCTGGTAGATGACTTGTGTCTTTATGCTGTGTTAAGCTTAATAAACATCAACCATTTCAGTTTTAAAGGTATGGTAACATGATAGTAACACAAATCTCTCAAAGGAATATAAATAATAAAATATTTTCTTTCGTTGTAACTATAGTCATTATCGTCAGCCTTTTATCGTTCGTCGTTGGACATAGATTTCCGTTAAATTTGTACATCTAATAAATTGAAAACACATGAAATTGAAAGTTAAAAAAAACATTGTCTCCACCGGGTTTCGAACTTTAGCATATGCATGTTTCGTGGTTCTCAGTTGGTTGAGTTCTATGTTTCAGCTACATAGGTGACAATCGAGAGGATACATTGGTTATAGACCCTTCTTTTTAAGGCTGATTAGGTTTTTAAATCTTAAAGTTTGATCTTGCTCTACCGAAAGTTAGCCATCCTAGAATAATTCTTCACTTGATTTCTTCTTTTGGGGGCCTAATGTGTATTCGTTGTTTTAGATGCAGTGGTCTACCTTCTTTTTTTTCAGGTCTGCATTTAGGATTATGATTTTTGTGTCTTTGTCCTTAACATGTCTGTTGGATATGACGTTTGTTTTACTGTAGTTTCATGTGAAGAACAACTTTCTTGCCCTCTTTGTTTAGTTTGTCTAGCATCACAGAACGTGAAGATATTTTGCAAAAGGGACTATATTGTCAGCAAATCTGGGGTTACCAAGGCTTTTGCCGTCTAATCGGAGTTCTTCATTTTCTCAGTCTAGGTTTTGGAAGATCATTTCGAGGCCGGTTGTGAAGAGTTCGAGTGAGCTGGTATCACCTCGTTTTACTCTCTTTCCGAGTTGAAATGGCTCAGAGTCTTTATGTAGCCTAATAAATGAACTGCTGTGTTGATAATTATGTTGTAAGACTCTGACATTTACAGGGTCTACGCCTTGTTGTATGATATTCTCGATGACCTTAGGGATTTCCTATGAGTCAAAAGCCTTCTTAAAGTCAACAAATGCTACATCGAGTGGCATTTTATATTCTGCCGCTTTCTCTTTCAGTTGATTTACTGAATCGAGACGGTCGATGGTTAGGTAGCTTTTTCTGAATCCAGCTTGTTCCCGTGGTTGGTTTTCCTCCGGCGTTTTGGTGATTCGGTTAGTGATAAACGGTGTTTATTTGCCTCCCACGGGGGTATAATGCGATACAAAATCGATTTTAGCGTGGGGACCCTCACACATATGTATGGGTGGCGACAGACATTGTTTAGTTCTATCGGTTCTTCCTTTTAGGACATTTCAGATACCAGGGATTGATCCTGACCCTATTCCTTCAAGTGCAATGAGGAGGTGCATCCTGTGTTAGGACCATCTGGAACTACCAGTCTAGGTGCAGTGGTTAGTGATCTGTTCTCCTCAACTATTTTAGTGAGTTCTATCTTCACTCCATATACCACTATTGAGCCAGGATGCATCGTCCAGCAAATGTCTACCCGAAGAGATTTTTATTTGTTTTTGTTTTTTTCATATAATTTATATCCCTTTTTACCAATCAGACCACGGAAGTTAGGGAGTCTTCCCTCTAGCCACACATACGTGTGTGACACCTTAAATAAAATCAGACCTTGTTTTGAATTTACTCTTGCGTAGAGGCAAATAAATAGAAATATCATACGGGTCTGGTTAGTCACTCGATAGAAAATGTCTTGTGGCTAAGGTATTTTGACAGCGTACCATATTGGGATTGATCAGTTAAAAAAATGGAAAAAAGAGGTGATCAATGAATAAAGTTACTTACTTTAGTTGGGCAGTGATCACTAAAAAATATATAAATCTTTTAAAAAATCAAGAGTTTATGCTACCGGGCTAAAACTAGAGGATCAATTTTGCATAGGTTTGGCATAGGTTTAGGGGGTGTCAAAAACGTTTTCTCTAGACATAAAAGATAGTTATTGTTTGAATCTCCAGTCCTCTAACTCAATTTGTGTGGCCTGTACGCGTAATATATAAATATCCAGCCCACTTAGAAACTGAAGAAACAAGCGTGGACAGTTTTGGTTGACGGTTTCTGTGTTTCCCTCAGAGAAATCAGTATACATTTTCCAATTATAAGCAACATACTTCAAATCAAGTTTGTTTTGTTTTTTCATGTGAAATCCGTAAAAAAAAAGTCCGAAACGAGATTTCATTTGTTGGTTGAAGGGCGGCAGCGTGAGACAAACCAGAAATCACACTGAAAACTCTAATCACATCTTCTTGGTGAAGACTGTCAGAGCATCAATGAATGGTGTGAACTATGACTTGGATCTCGATTAACATTAATCCTAGTAAGAATGTATGAAAATCTTTAGCAGCAGTACATCCAGTCATTTTTTTTCTCTTTTTTTTTATTTTCTCATTCATGTTTTGTATGTTTGTCTGTGTTTTATGTTACTGTTGTTTGGAAGGAGTGTCTATCATTGTCTTTTTATCCGTCAATAACGTCTTTCTTCCCAGAAAACGAAAAGTTAAAGACGATTCATTGTACTGATGGACATGTCCGAGCCTACACGAAGGCAACTCTTCCCCGTCGTCTCCATTTCACTAACAGCAGACGGATAGGTGACGTCATCCTTACCTTAGAAGATGGTTGGGTTACGAAAACGTGGGTAATATTCTAGTTGGCACATGACAATTTTTCTAATGAAGTTTTAATTAAAAATATAGTTGGTTTTTTTTAAAGGTTTTTAACCTGCTATTTTGCTGATTCATTTCAGACTAACTTATTTTTCATTTTTGCTCTTTATTACATTTCCCGTGCGTAAAGTAAGCAACATCGATCGGAAATGAATAAATATCCTCACCAAATTGCAAAGTTGCATTTTTCTTACCTAAAATTTGTTTGAACGAATTTCAGCTCTCAATCTGTATGTTGTGGTTGAGAATTAGGATAAACATCACTGACAAAATGGAGGTATTATATGTATAATCATATATAATGTTATAATATTACCTACATGATCGACAGTGTGTTTTCTGTCTCTCTGTTCGTAACAATGGACTCTTCCACTTGGAGATAACAATTTTGCTGATGGAAAAATCTCCTACCCACCATGTGAAATAATGGACTCTCTCACTGAAACGAATGTAGTGTTTTTCTTTTCTTTTAAAAATTATCTCATAGAAATTCAAAAATATCCGTGGATTTATTCACGTATAAGTATAATTACTAAGTATAATCTAATACTATGATAAGCAGTATAATGTTATTATATGAATTAGATGTGGTAACAGTCTCTGAAAAATATCAAGTTTAAATGCAAAGAATAACAAGCCTGGCTGCTGCAGGGCTAAACTCCACTACTTCTTCTTTTCCGACTGAAGATGATTACTGTAACTTTTATATTATGTGTATAATAATTATATACTTATGTGATAAGTAAATTGAAATATTCAAAAATATGTATTATTTAGGGCAATTGTATTCATTCATATATGAAATGAATGCACAAGATGAATTTCGTACGTATGTAAAACTTGTCAGAATGGCTCAGTTGGTAAGAGAGCCAGCTACCACTCACTCGTTCATGATTCTAAATCACGGTGGAGAAACGATAGTTTTATAGATATACTTATCTATTAGAATGAAATTAGCCCTTGTCAATCTCTAACATAAATTTTCGTAGTTCAGTCAGTTAAAGAGCCGCCTACTTTTCACTTGAACATGATTGCAAATCACGGGAGGAGAATTTTAATTTCATCTCTCTGTTTGGTTTAAGGTGACGGGATAGACAAACAGTGGAGAGTTTACTTCTCTGAATTGGATTGTTGTTGTTGTTGTTGTTGTTGTTGTTGTTGTTGTTGTTGTTGTTGTTGTTGTTGTTGTTGTTGTTACATTTAAAAGGCAAAGTCAACTCCAGACTTGGACTGGAATTTGACGACAGAAGGAAATCCGTTCCAAACCTATCCCAAACTATTGGCAACTAACTTCAATAGATTCTTTGATGTCTTTGTCAAAATAGATCGTAAATCGCTTACATAACAAATAGTTATTATCATAAAACTCAGGTCCAAGTTGGGGTCGACTTTATTTTCCTCTGTAACCAAAACAATCTTATTTCCTAATTTGAGGAAAGCAATTCTTCACCAATCATGACACGTTAAACCAAACAAATATATACGAATTAACTTTTCCAAACCGGTAGGCGGCTCTCTTACCACCTGAACTTACAAGTCTTATACGGCTAAAAAATATATTTATCATATATAAAATACAAAAGTTGCTGTAATCATCAGTCGGAATAGATATAGGACTAGAGTTTAACCCTGTAGCAGACAGGCTTGTTGGCAAGTAATGACTATCGTTTAAAATAGCAAATTAGTTTTAGAGGGACGTTTCTCTCTATTCTCAGATCAATAAATACTTTTGAAGTTTAGTTATTCTCTAAAATCTTTGAACTTTTTCAATGCTGTGTAAATCAACAGTCACGTGTAAGCAATGTATTTGCATTGACATCAACCTTTTCTGATATTCTGAGCCTTCTGATTATCTTTATGTTAGAACCTCCTCGGGTCTGCCAAGATGAGTCAGTTTTTGATAAAGAAGGTTCTCTTGGCAGGAATATTTTTTTCTTATTGACATTCTGTTTCCATGTTTGTTTGTTTTTAGCAAATACAAGTCGCCCAAATCTGTTCATGGTTATGACAACAGATTCAGCAGTATGCAGGTAATTTTTTAAAATAGCCTTTTTTGTTTTTTCTTTTTGTTTGCTTTTTTTCTTTTAGTTTTGTTTGATTTTATGAGAAAGTTTTTTTTCATTTTGATTTAGATTTTTTATTTTTTATCTATTTGTTCTAAAATAGCCAAAGTACTCCATCTAAAGACCAACAATAATAAGATGGAGATTCGTAATATATCAATGTGGTGAAAATACTTCATCTAAGAAGCAGCCATGATAAGATTGGGCGATAGTAAAAATGAAATAACACTAGTAAAAATAACCTAACTAGGACAATGGTGCCCTTGCTTACTTCAAAGTACTCCTCTTGGGAAATTCCCCAAATATTCCAGCATACATTCTACTTTTTAAAACATTACGCAAAGTCCTTTCTCGAGATCACCATTAGCTGCCTCACTACGTACTCCTTAATCTCGTCCACTCCACGGTCAGAAATCTCTTTGGGAAGAGCCAGAAGTCACCTGGAGCCAGATCTGGACTATATGGGGGCTGATAGACCTAGGTGACGCGTTATCTTGCCAAAAAAAAACAAGCACGAGGCGTGAGGAATGACTCGTGCTGTCATTGTGAATGTGACAGCCACACAGTACACAAGCTCACTTAATGGCGTGTTACTACTGAATGATTAACTTGAAGGGAGAATGCGTGTTCCAGCATACCCAGCGAGGTCCCTTCAAATTGGTTGATTAGTTATACCAAGGCTGTGCAACCAGTTCTCGAGATATTCAAAAATCTGAAAACTAGGATTCTACGATAACGCTTCCACATAATTTCTGGTATTTATCAGGGGAGATAAACACAGCACCAAAGATTGATTACTGGCTAACATCGTCTCGTAAATAGTGTAGCCACTCAAGGCGAATAAACAAATCTTTGTAACCATAACAGGGGGATATGTAGCGAGGCAATTAGAAAAAATATTGAAATTTTAGATTCTTAAAGTTTGAAAAGCTGTCGGGTTGTGATTAAATACACATCTGGTTTACCATAATGATCATACATACGTTTCTGTATTTTCAGGCTATATTTCTAGCCGTTGGTCCCAGCTTCCAGAGAGGGGTGACTATCGAATCTTTTGAAAATATTGAGCTTTACAACATGCTAGCAGGTAAATCATCTTTTATTCTTGCTGTCGATTACTCTCCAGTTTCGTACATGTAAATTGTATTGAGTTATAACGATGTCAATATTAACTGATATAATCTGTACCAGTGTTACAAAATTTGTTGGTATGTTTGTCACGTTGGAAACGAGAGAATGATGTTTACACCAGTTAACACCAACTCCCCCGTTTATTATGTGTTCTGTTCCGCCTCTCAAGCTACCTACTGCAGCATGTTATCCCCTTACCACTGGCGCGGTCGCCTCTAACCTACAAGTTTGCACACATTAGGTGGGTTAGGGTTGACTGTGCTGACGGAAAGTGGACGGTATACAACACCGGCTGGATGGAGACATTGACAGAATGGAAAATCAAAAGAAAACAAAAAAGTTTGTTTGAAAATCATAAATAATTTTTATCGCTTAATCCAGTTAAAAGTCTAAATAAAAAATAGCTTTTGTTGGTTGTCAAATCTTAATCACAAACCACTTGAAATAATTGAATTAAAAAATAGATGAGGTCATATATGTATGGATAATTTATACAAATAAATATATTTGTGTATTGATGTAGGTAGTTCTAAGTAAAACAATGAATCAGGCCCCAATTCTTGGAATCACATTTTTTTCAAGAGAATGTTTTCAAAGGATTATGCTATAAATATATTTATACTAAAATATATATTTGCATGATTTATCCATGCTTGAATGATTTTTACAGGTACTATATTAGTAATCTTATTAATTATTGCTGAGGTTTAAACTCCTGTCGTTGTTGGCAGAGGTCAACAGAGGATTCGCTAATGATTAGTCTGTGATTGATTTGCAATGCCCGTTCTGACCTCGATAAACCGATTATCGAGAGACAAGTCCTGTTACAGTTTCTGCAGTGGTAGTTCACGCCTGTCTCTGTGAATGCTTTCACGCCAATCAATCTGGACTTACGATTCATGTCTGCTGTTTCTGTCGTTTCTGACGCTATGGGGCAGCGGTGCTGAAGTGACCTTTCCAGGTGGAAAGTATTTGGAGATCCTAGGATAACCAGTCAACAGAATCACCTTCTTGGCCTCGCTATTGTAATCCAAAGGAAATCTGAAAGATGCGTTAGGCATGAGCTTGACTGAAGTAGCTACTTCAAAGAAGTCAAAGTTCACGGTCATTTTTACCAAGATAAGGCTATCAAAAAAGAATATCCACTTCAAGCAATATCATGTTCATACTTGTTTGATCACAATACAAAATAATTGTAATGGTCTTGGTAAAACAAAAGACTAAATCTAATGGGGGGGGGTTACCCTAGTAAGGATTTAGGTAGCCCAAAAGGGGGAAGAGGCAATTAGTTGTGAATGTTTGGGACTCAAGGGTACTAGAAATGTGTTTCTCATTGATAAACCGACAAATTGAAAAACTAGTAGCAAAAAAACAAGAACAGAGATCACATCGATGTATATGAGGAATTTGTAAAATCGTTTGCAATCGATTTTTGCACTAAAATAGTTTGCTATCGATTTTTGTATGTTTTTAGTATTTTTTATGCCACGATACTATGTAATCATTAGCACTTATGAAGGTTTAGGAATATCTGTTCAATAAATCTTACACAGATTTTATAAAGAACTCTGATCCAGAAGATTTCTTCATTTTGTATTTTTTCATTATTATGTATAGAACTCTTGCATATCCAACCAGCCCCAAACAACGGAACCAAAGGTAGATTAAGTAAACTGCTGAAGAATTCCCAGCCTGCATCACAACTAACTCCAACAAACTATCCTTCTTGCTGTTCAAAGAATGAAATGACTAGAAAAGAATGCACCTATTCCGAAGTAAGTAGGATATTTTTACATCATAGGAGCTTTCATTTTACCCAGTATTTCTTGAGTTGTGACACGTGAAATATCGTTTCCTTGCGTTGCAAAGAATAATGCTAAAAGTGGAAGATTTACAAATCTTATTGAGAAAGGTTCGTAGATCCAATTCAATGTAAATGAAGATATAATTCGTCATTATTGGTTCACGTAAAAGCAATGGCGTCTACTCAAGAAGTTAGACGAGTTTTCAGGTACGATTTCAAATTATGATGCCCCTCCAAAGCATTTGAAGTGAAAACTGCTCAGCATTGGCTCAATATGTTCAAATGTGGATACCAATAATAAACTTCGAGTAAAGCCCAAATCTGTTTCTAATGATGGATAAGTGTCAACAGAAGTGGCTAACGACCCACAAACGACGGTCCAGGCACTTTTGGGGGGACTTCAATAGCGACCATACAATGTCATCCGAAGACAATAGGAAAACTAATAAGTTGGGAAAATGGATTCCACATACATCGAATTAAATGCTCTATACTACATTTAACAACTCTGACTGTGTATAAGTTCAGAGAATTGGAATATGAACTCTTGTAGCGTCCTCTATAATCACCTGACATTTCTCATTCAGATTAACGTCATCTTTTCAAGTATTTTGAACTTTATATCCGTAATAACAACTTCAATCATTGGAAACCCACCATTCGTACTTTTCCGAATTTATGACCTCAACCTTCATAGAGATAGCATATTTACATAAAGGGATCATTGGAAAATATTTACCGTTTTTAGTTGTTAATATTATCCTCTTTTCTATTCAAATAAACATATTTCATACGGAGCAACCTAATAATACCAGTATTGATAACGTCATTTATGTCGTTCCATTATCACAAAATTATATATATTCATATAATATGTGTATATAATACTTAAAGCCATAGAACACTGAAAGACACAATGACATTACTTGCTTAGCAAGAGATAACCCTAGTTCTCAGGGGATTGCATACTGACAAGATTATGTTATCCAATATGTCGTAAGACTTATTGTTCTAGAATTAAGAATGACAAATGTCGAGCGGAAAATATTTCTCAAAATATTAGACTGCAAAGTTTTAGGAAAGAAAAACATATTTTTACAAGGGTTAGAACCGATCTAACAAGATTTGTGGTCCCGAGAGGTTTCAGATTTTGGAGAGGTGCTCCAAAAAAAGTGAATGTCTTTTTTTTTTTTTCTTTTTTTCTTTCTATTTTCAAATAATGTATTTATTAAAATAAAATTCAAATATCAAAAGATTTCAGAAGTCCTCATATGTTTTCGTTCGTACTTAACATTTTTAGCTATAAAGTTGGTTCGAAAAGAAAAACGGAAAAAAAACGGATTATCTGTAGCGACAAAATTTGAAATTGCAAAAAAATATTTCATCAAAGAATAAATATGGTCAGAACAAATTCTAATTATGACATCGATGGTGTTTACCACGAGAAAACATCTAAAGTAGAGTTTTAGAAACACATCTAGAAATATCTAGATTTTGTAGTAATCAGATGTTATTATTAAACCCCACAGAATAAGGCCCAAGAGGTCAAAAAAAAACTTTTTCCAAAAATCAAAATAAAAAACATTGTTAAAAATGGTTTAACAGACATCTAATGCCAATTTTCGAGTCTGTAGACAAGACGGTATGGCCAGGAGTGTTCGAACACACAAACAAACATGCATACTGAAAAGGATAGAATCTTTCGCCATCTTTGATGTCTACGGTTGTTCAATATATGGAGCGATGGGTGGATGGTGAATTTTGGAGGTCCAATGTTGTTCTGAATTTCTGAGATAAAATATTATCTGATTTATTCTGAGTAATATCCTCATCTTTGTTGTTATTGCCTCAAAATTCTGGCCGATGAATTCTCCAGCCTTCTTCAGCTGTCTGTTGTAACTCGGTAACCTTCTCAGAACTTCGAACCATACCCTTTGTTCAATCCACCGGGGTAGATCTTTCTCGATCCATTATCCATCTCAAGGGAGGGAGGATATCCTATATCGGTTGTTCTTCCGAGTTGAATCGACCTTGCAGTGCCACTGACCCAGTGTGTATATGATTTTTCGGTACTCACTGCCCCAGGAATTGAACCAGCGACCGCCAGGCAGGTTGCTAGATGCACAAGTAGGAAAAGTAACCGATACAAAGTATCCCCCTCGCACACACACACGTACACACCCAAACATACACACACACACACACACACACACACATATACACATACACACACATACCCACAAGCACATTCTGAAATGAACATGGGCATGAGAACAATCTAACTGCGCAGATTGAATAGAAGGTCCGGTTCGAAATTCTGATAAGGTTAACGAGTACAATATATACCTGGAGAAGGCCAGAGAAAACACCGACTGTAACGTTGTGACAATAACAACCAGGGCGAGGACACCAGTCCGAATAAATCAGTGAATAACAGCGGGAATCCAAATCTGACATGGCTTCTCCATAGTAACCCTGCAGCGAACGCAGATGGTTAAAGATTACCATCAAACCGTGTCCCTCGGTCACTGCCTGACCTGGTTTCACATAAAATGTAGGTTGGCGATTGGCAGATTCAATCAGTCCATTATTTGCTCCCACCATGGTTGTTCATATGAAGCATATGATGCGTGTTTTGTTTCGGTTAAGAATCAGAAAGAAATTAACGAACGATGGCTGTGTTAATCTGTTTGTTTGAGGAACAGCGGGGGTGGGATATTCTATGGTCTTTTCATTTCTTTAATTTTTCTCTTCTCTTATTGTTAGAAACCGTCAATAAAACTGTCAACGTGTGTTTCTTCAGTTTTCAAATTGGTCTGACTGACTATGTATGTAAGCATCATGTGTACAGGCTTCACCAATGGAGCTACAAGGATGCAAATTTAAACATTAACTCCTTATTTGATTAAGAAAAAACATTTTGTTTTTCTTCGCCCACCCAACCTAAGAGGTTTTTCGTGAGAGGTAAGTCTATGCTGAGCTGATCCCTTAGTTTGTGCCCGGCAGCATTCACGCTTGTTTTTGTTTTGTTTTTACTTTTCAGTGATCACTATCCAACAAAATTCGTAAGAAGTAATTTATTGATTGATCATCCCACCTCCCAATTTTTTAATCGATCACCCCCACACGTCATGCTGCCAAAACTTTTCCTGTCGTCTTTTCTATTCTTCCTGTTCTTTTTAGTTGTCTTCACTCACTTATCAGTTCGAAATATACATGGATATTTACTTCCTGATTAAGTTTTCATTGGCCAGAGAGAATTGAAACACAGGGAAACAGTCTTTCACGCTTTTTTCAAACAAAATATAACATGGCGTCGGATAGTAGTGGCTTCTCAGTGGGAGATGAATCGGCATCTGATGAATTGAAAAACTGTATTAAGACTAAATTGAGACTGACTGACAAATTGAGACTGACAAGATAAGTGATGTTTGTTATTTTGCTAGTTGTTTTACTACGTCTTATTGTTGCCATGGCGCAGACTGGTTCCGAATAGTATCGACTCGTGACACCTATCGGCGCAATGTGCAACTACGTCTAGTCTGCGTACCACTTTCGAATTTCTATACGATGATATTTTAATCGTTTCAAACTCGTTTCAATGTAAGAGTAGATTGTTTCGAACGGTAGATTAGAAATATTTGTATCAGCAAAGTTGTCACCTTAAAAAAAAAGCCTTAGAATTGTCATAAGTAGAAGAGTCCATTTTTATGGACAGAGAAGCTAAAGAAAATCACACTGTTCGTTATATATATATATATATATATATATATATATATATATATATATATATATATATGTGTGTGTGTGTGTGTGTGTGTGTGTGTGTGTGTGTGTTTGTGTGTGTGCGTGCGTGTGTGTGTGTGTGTGTGTATAAGAGGTAAATAGACACCAATAGTTTCTCCAATTGAGAAGTATTGAGAGATATTTCAGACCATTCTTGGCGTAAGAAATACAGCAAATCTGACCGTATTCCTAGCCTTTTAGACTTTTCATGCAAATTCGTATCCAATATTGCCAAACCGCTTTCAATGCGATCCATCTCAGGAGTTGGCCAAAGAAATCGTTTGGTGCAGTATCTGAAAGTTGAGCAAATCTTGATTCGTCAGAAGAAAATTATACTGTGCCAAAAAGCTAAGGGCTTATTACTCATCTTGATTACCGATTCATTCTTCCTCTTACAATTAGTTGTCCACAATAACAAAGGATAACCTTTTACTGTTCTTGGGGTTATTTGAATTTTTTTCTGTCACGTTTGAAGCTTATGAACGAGGATCGTTTTTAACGTAAAACTAAAGGTGTCTATTTACTTCTTATACGTCTCTGTATCTTTGGGGACATTTGCATGTCAAGGTATAACACTGTGCACATGTGTTTATCTGAACGAAACATCTAAATTCATTGATTTGTGCTTATTACTGCGTGCGTCTGTTCTTTTTCTTCTCTATTTTTTGGTTGGGGGGGACATGTGCATTGTTCTTTTTTACTCACTTCTAACGGTGACAGAGAGACAATTCTCGCTGTGAATTATTTCTCTCGTACTTCACTTATTTCGTGTCGTTCGTCTTTTTTCTGCAACAATTCATGATTTTATACACCATATGTGACCCTTCATTTCTCTACTTCAATTTCCTCGCCTTCAGTTCCATTTTACGCGCTACAAACAATGCATGAAATACACATGTAAGATAACACCTGCATAAAAGAAACTTGCGTCCAAACGTATCTTCTAAAATATGAATACACACGAGAAAAATGGCGTCTTCTTGACACTCTATCAACAACAGTAATCCTTATACTTACAGTGCTTGAGTCCTGGCATGACTTCATGACAAGCAGACTCACCTAAGGAAATTGGCGCCACAAAATGTGCAATAATAAAAAATATATATATATCCAATTTTGCTGATGGAAGCCTTCCGCAAGAACTTACAAATACCACACTGCAGTGGTACTTATAAGTTGTTAAGAATTAAAGCAGACGACAACTGTTTTTCAGTAGAGTACCCAGTAGAGCGAAACTTTTGAAGCTGCTATTTCAGCCAATTTCTTTCATTTTTTGACGAGAATCTTGCTAATCCTTATTTATTTATAATGGATAGTTTAGGTAGAGAATTTTTTTCACTATCATTATTTTGTTACTACTTTTACTCCATCTTATTTTTGTTGCCTTTTATCACTAACCTGCTCCAGCGGTCGAAGAACCTATCGACCCATTCTTGCCATAATAAGCAAGGATAAAATGGTGTAAAATCAATATCAAAGTCATTTATACTAATTTGTCAAATTATATTATTAAGTAGGAGGAACATTAATTCATTTATCGTTTAATCAAGCCTCTTTGGGTATCTACGATTATATATGATATTTACACATCAACTTTAAAATTAATGTAAAATCAATGAAACACTTTATATGTATCAAATATAAACTTTACTGCCCGTCACAGACAATAATTGAAGAACCGTAGCGTCAAAATTTGAAGTCATGTAAATCTATCAAATGATAAATATGATCAGAAATGTTTATTTATGACATCACTTGCATTTTCCGTTTGAAAACATCTTAAAATGGATTCTAAAATATCTAGAAGTATCTATATTCTGGAGAATCATGATGTTGATAATAAACCCGTTTTTTTTCCAAAAATAAAAAAAATAAAGATTTTAAAAAGGGTATTGATGCCAATTTTCCAGTCTGTAGACAAAACAGTATGGCCAGAGGCGCTCGAACATACAAACAAGCACACGCACATATGAAAGAAGAGAAAAAAAATTCGCCCCCTTTGATGGCTACGGTTGTTCAGTCAACAATGTTACACGAGATAGAGATCTGATTCACGTGAAACTTTCATCCGACGGATTCCCAAAATGTCCTTGGAATTTCGTGCTCTCTCCATTTGTAAACTTATCTAAGTAACGATTCAAAATCTATGAGCAATTGCCAGCGTTGTTACTTCACGTTAAAAGATACTTTTTTACGTGGACTGGATGGGTCTAAATTATATCAAACTAACCAACAAGCTGGTTTTATAATATCGATAAATTACGCGATGAATTTGTTGAATGAATACGTCAAAACTTTCTTTCGCTGTAATCAGCACATAAAGATTGACAAGAGATATTATGAAGATAAGGAAATGAAATAATCAGTAATGTTTATTTATTGAACCCCATATATGTAGGCAGGGGGTGGCTTTTCTTATCGCAGCCCACTGACTTATCTGCTTCTCCATCACACTTCGTTTACCTTTAGTCACTTTCGGAAATATCTAACTAAATGCTTTTTTGTGGTAAGGTAAGAAAACTTACATTTAGCATTGTATATTGTAATATTGTTTAACAATTTCCGGTGTTACGTATGTTGTACATTGAAAATTGGATAAAAGGGATTGTCTGTGTTCATGAATGATATAATATGTCTAAAAATGTATAATACAATTGCATTACCGATCATTCATTATAGAAATGCGTTGCAAGTAATTTCAC